>MU623719.1:0-14137 GCA_025201765.1 Daldinia sp. FL1419
ATATTATTCTAATAATTTTATAAATAATAAAAAATTAATAATATATAATAAATTTATAAATAAAATAATACAATTAATATAATAATAAAATTTAATATTAATAAAATCTTTATAATATTCATTAATATCAATTTTTTATATTAAAATTACAAAATTAGGTTAAATAAATTTAAATAATATAAATAATATTAATTATTTTTTTTAATTAATTTAATAATTTAAATAAATAAATAAATATAATTTTTAAAAAAGAAAAAATTATTAAATAAAATTATATATTATTATATATTTTAAAATAATTAATTGTTATATTTTTAAACAAAATTTAAATTATTAATTTATAAATCTTTATTTTTCATTTATTAATAAATTTTCTTTAATTATTTTTATATATTTTTAATAACACTTTTATTAATAAAAAATACTTAATTGCAAAATACCTTAAATTATTAATATTAATTTTAATAATTATTAATTTATAATATTATAATATTATTTGTTCTATTAGAACATTAATCCAACATCTTTTAAAATATAGATTTATATTATTTTATAAAGGGGTTATTAATTAATTTAATATAAGTAAGAATAAAAGGAAGATTATAGAAAAAAATCAATCTTAATATATTTAAATATTTAAAATTATAACCCTAATTAATACTTGTTAATATTACATAACCTTATAAAAAAAGAAAAAATTGTTAATGTAAGAATATTAATCATATAACCATAATAATATAGATCCATTTTAATCTTATATTTAACTCCACATATTTTAATTTTCAACTAAAATACATTCTTTCTTAGAACAACTACTTTTTTTACTAAATTAATCTGAATACCCTCACTTTTACTATTGTATACAATGGTACCTTATCCATCCAACAAAATCTATAAAATAATTTAAGGTTTTAATATTAAATATATTATTTATTATATAATTAATACTATTTTAAAATACCTTTTATTATTTAAAGTTCCATTAATTTTATATATGGATTCCTTTTTTTTATATTAATGTTTTATTTAAATGGGTAATATTAATGAAAAAAGGTTGATAATTAATTTAATAATTTTATAATAATTATATAAAAATTAGGAAATTAATAATATTTAATGGATTTATAGTATATATAATTTTACAAATATTATAATAAAGGTATTTTTAAATAAGGTCATATAAATGTTAGTAAAAAGTAATTAAATTAATCTGCAATTAAAGGGATAAATAAAATAAGAATTAAATATTAAATTTATAACATAATTATAAAAAAAAAATAGAGTAAATAATGGTTATATGATTTATATATTTTAATATAATATATTGTCTTTAAAAAATATTTATATATTTATTATTATATAAAGATAGGTTTCTTATTTATTTTTCTTAAATAGCTTTCTTCTTTAAATAACTTTAATATATCAATTTCATCCCTATTATTATTTACTTTATTATTATTTTGCTTTTACTTTACATACATACCTACCAACATAAATTTAATTTTTATTTTTATTTTATTTTTCTTTTTTTTTAAAATAGTAATTTCTAAGATGGGTTTATTTAAATTATGGACTTAATTATTAACCATCTATATATCACCCCTTTTATTTCTTCTTAACAACACCACCATCACACACACAATATAATATCTTTTCAATATTTATTATAATATTAGATTTTTAATAAATCAAATTATATAGCCTTTTATAAAAGTTTTGTAAAAAGATAATTAAAAAACTGAAAAATCTTTTTTCTTTTAATTCTATAATTAAATTTAATTATAGAATTAATATTTTATTATTTATTTTATTAATTTATTATAAATTAATTTAAATTTGAAAATTTTAATTTATTTTTCCACAAATATAATTTTAAAAAGAAAACTTTTAAATTTATTATATAATAAAGTTTTCTAATAATATAAAATTAATTAAGTAAAAAAGGTTAATATAACTAATTAATCAAAAAAAATTCATATATTTAATTTATAAAATATAAATAATTTATAAAATCTTTAAAATTTAAACTTTTTAATTTAAAAAAGTATTTTAATATTTTAATAAAAAAAAATTTAACAAAAATTAAAGAAATTAAATATATAAAATTATTTAAAATTTAAAAATTATAAAATCAATATATAAGATTATTATACTAGATAAGGTATTATTTTTCATTATTTATACATTTTTATTACAATAAAAAACCTTAAGAAAACTTAAGGCATAATTAAGCAGGTATTATAAAGCCACCTCCTATCAACTAAATGTAATTATTATTCCAAATTATTATTATAATTAATTAATAATATCCAAATGCCAAATACAATATTTATTTAAGCCTAATTAATTTTCAAATCCAATTATTAAGGCCTACAAGGTAATTATGATAATTAATAATAAAAAATATCATTATTGAAAAAATGCACTTAAAATATGTACTATCAAATTATTTTAAGAAGGAAAAGGAGAATTAAGCCCGAAGGAAATCTATTCCAGGTATCAAATAACAACAATAACGCATCCCCTTCCATTTCCATCTCTAGGTAGCACATAACCCCACCCTAAACTCATCTTACACGGAATCGAATCCCCCAGGGTTTGCCCCATGCAAATCTGATACAACGACCAATTACTCTCTACATAGGTAGAGCCAAGGTTTCTTCCACCCTTGACTCGACAATTCTGCGTATTCCAGCTTCTTCGACGGTCTCTAACTATGAAGATGGGGTAAACGTGGATAGAGGGTCGTGAGTAATTACGTGTTTAATAGGTATAAATGTAATCCAAACGAGGGTACCCCCCGCGACACTGACTTCGTCCCGGAACATCCTCTCCCAAACATGATCGACTCCTAAGCTTACTCGGCCCCACTAAGCGGCCCTGGACGCTGGACAACGACTTCTCGAGCATAAAATTCGACAAGCATTGTAGCATAAGCTTCCAGATCTTCAACGGGTACAGCAAGTCGAAAATCGTTTAGTAGAAGGAACTGTAGCTCAAGATGATTGAGCTCAGCTAATGGGAGACCACCGACCTAATTAAACATGTGTATTAGTATAGGTGATATGGAAAAAGTTCAAGTGGCCATGTATGGATATCGAAGTAGATAAGCGCAATACAAGGGTGTTAATAAGAGCGAGGTAAATAGCAATATGTGAATATTTCATCTAGTAACTCACCTTAGCATATCTCGAATTGGTGTAAAAAACATCCGAGAAGAATTTGCTGGCACAAGTGACACCGGCAATGATCAGACGGTGTATGTTGAAGCTGTCGACAACAAAGTAAGTGGAGGGCGAAACGGGTGGTGACGACGTGATCTTTGCTCGATTTTCTCGACTCCTCCGCTCTCTTCCCTTTTCATCGGGGTCATCGTCAGGGTCAGCATTGATTTCGTCACCGCCAGTATCATCACGCATCTCCCTGTCGGAATTGCTACCAGCCTGTGCACCTACAGCTGGGACCTGAGACCGCGAGGGTTGCGCTTGTGATTGTCTCCTCATCACCTCTGCCTCCATAACCATGGTATTGACACGCTCCGTCATCCGATCAAAATAAACTAAAAGGCTCAGGAACACTTCGTAGGTGGTTGGGCAATATTTATGAATCCTGCTCAAATAGCTCAAAATCGTGATTGCTGGAACGTTTTTACCATGAAACGCTAGGACAGAACTGCTCAAAGGGCTCATAGGAGTGCCCTCGCTATTGTGAGTAGCTGCGGTCTGTTGGTGGGTAGCGTTTCTGTGTAATGCATCGTGCTGAAGATCATTGGTAGTAGTAATTTTGGTCAAGAGAGCCGCAACCATCTCGATGATGTCACCTATCGGCATCTGGCTAATCTCATATTTCATTGCCTGAAGCGGCGGGTCGTTCAATATGCCTGGCCCGTTACCCCCGTTCATTAAGTCGGCACGAGCAAGGCTTTGGATGTGCGCCAGGTCGCGTACGTAGACGGTGTGTCCTTGCAGCGGGGCCGGGGTGTTATCGGCACGGACGTGTGGAGTCGGGGATTTGTATGAATCGGAGTCAGGTGATGGTTGCTGTTGTGTAGGCGTAGGTGTAGAGCTAGTAGGTGCTGCTGATGTGGTCGCTTGAGTCCCTGCCATATATGCTAATGACGGGCTCGCATCCTGTGCTCTTACGCATGTAGAAGCGGGGTTCGGCGAAGAAGAATCAGGTGGCGTGGGGAACCTGGAGGCTCCGCCGGTGGATGAAATATATTTTAGCTCCGTTCCCGTCGCCGTCGCCGTCTCTGTCTCTGTAGATTCCCAAGATCGCTTGGAAGGGGTCGCGCTCGGTGCGGAAGATCGGTAGGATGCAGATGAGATTGTTGGGGAATAGACCTTTTGGGATTGGGTTTCGCGCGGTCGATTTCTAGAATCTGACCTGTATGAAGATTCGCGGGAGCGCGAGTGTTCATGAGGTAAACCGGAGGCTGCAATCATATTATATAGGCGCGTGTGATCCGAAACAAAATCTCCGATTAAAGCGGCCATTGCATCGTATTGCGAACGGGTAAAGTGAGTTGATTAATATGCGAATAGAGTATCGCAGTTGAAAGGATTATTAAGAAGCCTGAAAGAAATAGGTATTTCGTTAGTAAATCTATTTGTAGGTTATCACGTAAACACTCGTCGTCTTTTCCGGAAAGAAGTTAGAATGGAGGCGATTCAACTTAACTCAGCTCAGCTCAGTAAAGTCAGGTAGATAATCAGATCAGCAGTTTTCGGTGACTCGAGTCTGGCTGGTTGGCCTACTTTTGCTTCGCCTTCGTGCGAACAGGCGAAAGTAGACCTTCTGGGTCCACGAGTGGGGAAAACGGGTAAACAAGAAAATGTTCGGGCCACAATCTCTAAAGCCCAACCCAACGATCCAAGAGAAGAAGTAGATAAGGTCAAAATTGGTGGAACGCCCCATATGTCACTTGTAGTTCCAAGAATCCAAACCTATGTGGCAAGGTTCACGACTCCATATAATAGCAGCAGTAACGATGAAAAAGGTGGAAAAAGAAAAACATAATTGAACTGTATGTTTGTATGCTCTGTATGATGTTGTTTATGCCCGAAGATCTGCTTGACAGAATCCGAAATGAATAAAAGTCATAGGCAATGTTTAGCCATTAAGGATATAGAATGACTTATGTCGTGATGCGGATTGTTAAATGAACGACTAGATGCGCTGTATAGATTGCAAGAGCACAATAACTCTAGCCTCGCTGGGCCAACAAGGTGCATTTAATTGTTTTTGCATGACTTCGGTATCCTTACTACGACGGTATGCCTCTGCGAACACCGCATCCGGGAAGAATAAAACAGATGTATGAATAGTGGTTGATTACTAGGAACAAGATGAAAGATAAAGACGATCAAGGTGACCCATGCGCGCATGCGAAAGATGCCACCCAGACGTATGTAAATTTAGGGGAGAACAGATGATAATAAAACAAAATATAAAAGTTGCGATGCTTACCTATTTCTAATGCTAGTAAAAGATGGCGTCTAAAGCGTAAGGTTTATGTTTTTTTCTTCTTAGATTGCTATCGAATGAAACTGTGCGATGCGCACGACAAAACAAAACAAAAACCCGGTGCGATTTATTCTGTTGGTAAATTGATCAAGATTACCAGACTTCGGGCGCAAAAATAACCTCCAGAATATGTTGGAGCGTTAGAGTTGCGCGCGCGTTGGCGGAGATATTAGTACTATTATCAGTGCGCCTGTTTGTAATAATGAATAGTACAAAGATATTAAAGGATATCTTATTAATGTAAAAATATTGTAAATTTAATAAATAAATAAGATCTGTGGATAGTTATTATTTCAAATAAAGATGGAAAATAATAAGAAGAAAAGATAGATTGTATTAATAAAGTTGTAGTTGTAATGTAATATATTTTATTAATATAATGTGCCCCATAAATTAATTGATTAAATAAATCAATTAATTAATTTTTAAAAACCTTTTAATTTAATTATAAATAATTTAAATATGATAATTAAAATTAATTAAAAAATTAATTAATTATTATTATTAAATGTTGGTTTTATTATTTTATAAGTTTTTATGTTATAATTAAGAATAGTTATTATAAATTCTATAATATTATTAACTTTAATATTATTATTTTAGGAAATTTCTTTTAATCGTTTCTTTGAGAACCTTAAGGTTTATTCTTTTTTTAACTTATATAATCTTTCCCTTAATTTGAATAAGAAATCTTTTATATTATAAATATTAGTTTTTTGGGATTAATTACTTCATAACCAATTTTACTTTTAGGATTAATTATTTTTATTCTATAATTATTAATTAAATATTTAATAATAAATATAATTTTTAAATTAAAAAAATTTATTAAATTAGAATAATATAATTATTATTTGCTAAAATAAATAGTCCTCCCAGGATTGTTGGAACGTATAAGAGTTGTGGATTTGGTAAGTAAGGAATTGAATATAATAAAAATAATTATTAAATATTATTAATAATTTTTAAATAAATTTTTTAAGGGTTTAAAATTTTGGAGAAGTTGTAATAAAGTTTTAATAATTAATTCTTAGAATTATATTACAAGAATTAAGAACAACGTTAATTGGACAATATGGGGCGTGATATTTGGGCAGTAATTATAAAAGAAATAGTATCCCCAAGGGGTACGTACTTTTCAATATATACTTCCTGATATTTTTTGGTACCTCCTTAGGATTTTAATTTTTTTAAAAAAATATTTAATTTATTATAAAATTTATATATCTTTATATATAGTGCAGGTATAAGAAGATGGAAGGTGCGAAGCATTGTGTGGAGGTATAAAAACTTTTTGGAAAATTTTCCCTATTTATAATTTTATAAATTTCAATATATTTATATTTTCTTTTATTTTATTTAATAATTAAATTTAAATATAATTAATTATATTATTCAATTTATTAAAAAAACATTAATATTAATTATTAATATAACGCGACGGGCATAGTGATATCATACTGCAGTATTGCAAAGTGCAAACAAAATATACAAAAAGGATTGAAATTAGCCAAAAAGGGTTAAAAATTGGTAATACCATTTTAAGCCATTTTAAAAAATAAATATAATATTGTAATATTAAAAAGAAAATTGTAAAAATAAGAATGGATAATGGCTTTTCATAAAAATATAAAATCATTTATATATATTTATACCTTATACAAATTGCATACACCCCAACCTTCTCCAAGAATAACCTCTTTACAATATAATAATATTTTTATTATTTATTAAAAAAAATAATAAAATTATTTTAAACTTTATTATTGTTCCATATTTAAACCACTGCTATATTACTTTATAAAATTTAGGTATTATAATATATAAAATATTTTTCTATATTAAAATTTAATTATTTTTATTAAAAGGTAAATTCAAATAAAAATATAAAATAAAATTAAAATTATAATAATATAATTTAATCAAACTAGTTTTTTTGTAAATGAGCCGCTTTTCAGCTCATCCCATTTTTATTATTTTACACCTCTGATCAATCCCAAATGTTTTTATATAATTTTATTTAAACCTTTTCCATTTTTTTATTTATTATATAATAATATTATATCTTTCTTTTACCTTATTAATAAATTATATAATAAAATTATATTATTTTATTTTCTTATTAATAAATTATTATATTATATAATTATAAATTTCTATTTTAAATTTAAATTAAAATCACTCTTTTTTAAATATTCCTTTATACCTTTTACAATATAACCAAATTTATTTTAATTATTTTTAACCTTATTTTTTAATATATATTTATTATATAATAAAATTAAATTTATATTTTTATAAATTACATTTTAATAAATCTATTTATATTAATATTTTATTTTTAATAATAATTATAATTAATTTATTTTAAATAAAACTTTTTAAAAATTTATAAAAATCATAAACCTTATATTATATATTATATAATTAAATAAAATCTTATAATTATTATTAAATTTAAATTTTTTTAAATCTTAATTAATGCTTTATAATAATTCCCAACATTTATTCTAATTTAATGTTAATATATAAGATTATTATTAATAAGGCAAATACTTCAAAAATATCTACAACATTTCTTAATTAAATCAGAAAACATACCCAACCTATTACAAAAAAAAAATAAAAATAAAATATTTAATTTTTAAAAAATCTTTAATTAATAATTAGTAATTTCAATTAAAACCTTATATCTACTTTCACTTAAAATCCTTATAATAAACCATACTTCCCCCTTCTATATAATTCAATCTTTAAAATAAATAATCTACCTAAAAAAATATCCCTTAACTTTAAAATTAATATTAATTATATATTTTATATAATTTAATATCTTAAATAAATTTAAAGAATATATATTAACAATATTATTATTAATATAATAAATAACTTTAATATACATTGTTGGATGGATAAGGTACTATTGCATGCAATAGTAAAAATGAGGGTATTTATAAATTTAATCAAAAGTGATATAATTTAAGAAAGAACATATTTTGGTTGGAGATCAAAATATATAGTATTAAATATAAGATTAAAGTAGGTCTGTACCATTATGATCACATGACCAACATTCTTACACTGGCAACTTTTTTTTTTCTTGTAAAATTATATAATATTAATAAGTGTCAGTTAGGGTTATAATCTTAAGCATTTAAATGCATCAAGACCAGCTTTTTTTGTAATCCTCCTTTTGTTCCTACTTATATTAAATTAATTAATAATTCTTTTATAATATAAATCCATATCTTAAAAGATGTTGGATTAATGTTCTAATAAAATAAATAATATTGTAACATTATAAATTAATAATTATTAAGGTTAATATTAATAATTCAAGATATTTCGGAATTAAGTATATCTTATTAATAAAATGCTATTAAAATATATAAAACTAATTA
The DNA here is from genome assembly GCA_025201765.1 of Daldinia sp. FL1419. NCBI lineage: Eukaryota > Fungi > Ascomycota > Sordariomycetes > Xylariales > Hypoxylaceae > Daldinia > Daldinia sp. FL1419. The sequence goes on from MU623719.1 coordinate 8,928, forward strand.
AAGAAAATTTATTAACAAATGAAAAGTAAGGATTTATAAATTAATAATTTGAATTCTATTTAAAAACATAATAATTAACCATTCTAAATGATGGTTGTATGATATATGTGTCTTAACATGGTATATTACCCTTAAGAAGTATTTATGTATCTATTATTATATAAGGATAGGTTTTTTATTTATTTTTTTAAATAATTTTCTTTCTTAAATAATTTTAATATATTAGTTTTACTTTTATTATTATTTATTTTATTATTATTTTATTTTTATTTTATATATGTGCTTATTATTATTAATTAATGTTATTAAATAATTAGTAATATAGATTAATAAGGTTAGAAGAATTATTATTATAATAATTTGGAAATCTTCATTATAATAATATAAATAATATTAATATTATACTTTTAATTACCTTTATAATAAATAATTATTATCTAATATTATCCAATTTTTAAGATATATATCTTTTTAAATTATTATTTTTATTATTATATTTATTTTTAATATTTATTTTTATAATATTTTAATTAAAGAATTTAATATAAATATAAAATTATATTTTGTGTAATGATATAAATATTATTTAAATAGAAAATATAAAGATATTTTATGAATTAATAAAATATCTATTTATTTAAAATTTAATGTTTATTAATTAATTTAATTATAAGATTATAAAATGAATGGATATCATTTTTATAATAACGATTTTTAAATAAAAAATAATTTGGATATTATAGGTAATAAGAGGTTTTAAGGTTATGGATTTAAATATTTTATATATATATATATATATTTAATAAAATGTTAGTTAAATATAAAAAATATTTTAAAAGATTTATAATAAATGATTTTATTAATATATTAAAATTAATTTAAATTATTTTATAAATAATATTAATATAAAAAGATATTTATTTAAGAAAATTAAATATAAATTATATAAAAATATTTAATAATTTTATATTTATAAATAAATTATTATAATAAAATTTAAATAAATTGAAAATTATGAAATCTATGTCTTTCTTATTTTATTAATTACACCATAATTTTAATTGGCCAATTAGTTCCTAGAGAAATGCCCCGCAATTTTGGATATTTTCAGTTGTTATATAATAATTTTTAATTAGAAATATATGTAAATTATCTTTAAAAATTACAAATTTAATTAAATTTTAAATAATATTAATTATTAATGTTTTTAAATGATTTTTGAATTAATATAATAAATTAAAATAATTTTAAATTTTGATGTACCTTGTGCGCGCATTTGTGATTTCTTATGGTGTATAATAAAATATTTTTATAAATTATTTAATTAAAATATTAAATAAAAGTTTTATTTATTATTGAATAGGAGTTTTAATAGTTATTTAAATGTAAAATGATTATATTTTGAAGAAGGTATTTAAGTGATTAAATAAAAGGTTAATTAATAGAGGTAATTATTAATATTTAAGAGATAGAATGAATAATATATTTAATTGGAAATATGATTATAAATTATTATAAGGAATTATATAAAAGGTAATACTTAAAGAGTTTGATTTGATTGGATAAGAAATAATTTTTGAGGGCTTATATATTAAATAAGAGCTATAATAATTAAGTGTAAAATAATTATATTTTGAGGAAGGTAAATATTATAATAATTAAATAAAAGATTAATAAAATTGATTGTTAATAATGGTAATTAGTATTTAATATAATATATTTAATTAGAGATAAGAGGGTTTTAAACTATTATAAGAAATTGTACAAAAATTGAATAAATAGATATTTAAAAATTTAATTTAATTAGATAAGAATTAGTTTTTAGGGATTTATATATTGAATAGAAGTTCCAATTTAGGGTTAATATTATTGGATAAGAGTTGTAGTAAAATAGGAGTGATTAGAGTTTTTGTAGGAGGTGCCTTATATTTTAATTACCTTATAATAAATTAATAGGTATAAATGAAATAAAAGATGTAAGGTGATTATATTTTGAAGGAGATATTAAAATAATTAAATAAAAAGATTAATAGAGTTGAGTGTTGGTAATGGTAATTGATATTTAAGATGATATATTTAATTAAAGATAAGAAGATTATATATTATTATAAGAAATTATATGAAATGTAATTTTTAAAGAGTTTGATTCAATTAGATAAGAAAAACAATTTATGAGGGCTTATATATTTAATATGAGTTTTAATAATAGTTTTAATTGAATAGAAGTTTTAATAATTACTTAAATGTAAGGTATTTATATTTTGAGGAGGGTATTAAATTGATTAAATAGAAAAATTAATAATAATAATTGTATATTAAGGGTAGTGTGAATTAGAGATTGAATTAATAATATATTTAGTAAAGAGTAAATTTATAAAATATTGTAAAGACTATGATGAAAATGTGATAGTTTTGACAAGCTTGATTTGATTAGGTAAGAAAATAATTTTTAAGGGTTTATTTATGTTTAAAAGAGCTTGTGGAGACTTTAGAAGGGTTGGTTTTATAGAAGTTAATAGGATTTTTATAAAATAATATTTATTATATAATTATATTATTCCAATTTAATATTAATGTGATTAAATAAAATGTTAATTAATAAAAATAATTATTAGCATTTAAAAGGAGGAAAAGATGATATATTTAATAAAAAAGTAAATTTATAAATTATTGTAGAAGCTATAAGAGAAATTGATGATTTTGTAGAGCTTAAGAATTTAGTTTAATTAGATATGAATCTACTTTTAAAGACCTATATATTAAATAGGAATGTTAATTTAAAATTAATACTATTAAACAAAAACTCTAATTGTTTAAAAGATGTAAAATAACTATATTTTGAGGAAGATATTAAGGTGATTAAATAAAAAAACTAATAGAAATAATTGTTTGGTAATAGTAGTGCACTCAAAAAATAAAATAGACGTATATTTAATAAGAAAAAAAAATTATAAATTATTGTAAGAAATTATATAAAAGGTAGGGGTTAAAGAAATTAATTTAATTAGATTAAAATTAATTTTTAAAGGTTTATATATTAAATAAAAATTTTATTAACTTTTGTAAGACCTTATATTTTAATTATTGTATAATAATTAAAAGGTTAAATGAGATAAAAGATATAAAATAATTATATTATAAAAAAATATTAAAGTAATTAAATAAAAGAATTAATAAGAATAATTATTGATAATAGTAATGCATTTTTAAAAGGTTATATTTAATAAAAGGTAAGAAAGGTGTATATTATTATATAAAGTTTTATAAAAAGATTAATAATTCTGTATATAAAAATATAATTTGATTAGATAAAGAATTAATTTTTAAAGGTAGATATATTAAATATAAATTTTAATAGTTCTTGTAGGATCAATATGCCTTGTATTTTAATTATCCTATAATAAATTATATTTTAAAGAAGGTATTAAATTAATTAAATAAAAGGTTAAAGAAATAATTGTTGGTAATAGTAGTTGGTGTTTAAGAGATAGAATAGAGGATATATTTAATAAGAGATAAGAAAGTTGTAAATTATTTTAAAAAACTATATGAAAAACTAAATAAGTTAATATTTGAAAGTTTAATTTAATTAAATAAGAATGAATATTTAGGGATTTATATATTAAATAGGAGTTGTAATTAAATAAGAATTATAATTAAATAAGAGTTTTAATTATTTTTGCAGGATATATCTTATATTTTAATTATCTTATAATAGGTTAGAAGTTGTATGAAAGAGAGGATGTAAGGTGATTATATCTTAAGGAGGAGAATAAAATGATTAGGTAGAATAAATTATTATATATAATTATTTGTAAATGGTAGTGATTTATAAGAAGTTATATTTAAAAGAGGATTAAAATTATATATTATTATATAAAATTTTATAAAGAAATAGATCTTGTAAAACTTAAAGAGCTTGTGTTGATCAAATAAGAAAAATAATTTTTGAAAGTTTATTTATATTTAAAAGAATTGTGGAAACCTAAGAGGTTTAATTTTAAAGAGGTGGATAGGGTTTTTGTAAGGTAGTATTTATTGTATAAATATATTACCCCAATTCATTATAATTTAAAAGAATTGGAGTAATAAATATAATAATAATTATATTATTTTAATTAATTATTTTTTTTTCTTTAAAAATTATATTAATTATTAAATATTAAATTAATAATTATAAAATAAGATTAATGAATCCTAAAAATCAAACTAGTCGTGAAGTAACCAATTCAAAAAAACTAGTAAAAATGGTTTAATATATTAATATAAAAAATATTAATAATTAATATTAAAAGAAAATTAATATATTTTAATATATTATTTATTATTTAAATAATTATATTAATATAATAATAATAATTAATAATTTTTAATTTATAAATATTTATTTATTAAATTATATAAGTAGAATAATTAAATATTATCCTTTTTAATCTTCTTTATTTTATATAATATATATTTTTTATTTTATAATTATTATTATTTAATCCTTCTTTTATTTCTAATATTTTATTAATAATTTAAATAAAATTTATTTTATAATCTCCTTCCCCTTTAACCACAATTTTATCATATTAATCATTATTCTACCCTTATTTTATAAAATTTTATTACAATTTCTAAAGAACTTAAAAATCTTTTAATTAATTAAAATAATTTTAATAAAAGAATTAAATAATATTTAATATCTTTTTTAAACCCCTTCTTCAATAAGGATTCTTAACATTTACTTAATTACTACCCCTTTTACCCCCTCCAATTTACCTTACTTATCTTATATAATAAAAATAATAAAAATATAATTTAAATTATAATTTTAAATATGATATAAACCTTATATTAACTTAATTTCTTCTTCTAATTCCAAAAATGGTTTTAAACTCCTTAAACTATTACCAAATAATTTATATATAATTATAACATTATTTTTAAATATTAAAATAAATGGAAAAAATTAATTAATAAAAGATTATAATTTTTCCTTTTTAATGGCATTATTATTTATATAAAAAAGGATCTTTTAAAATTAAATCTTTATATTTATTAATAATTAATAAATATTAATTTGTTTTATAATTTCCTTAAAATATATTCATAATAAAATATATTTATTTATTATTATAAAATATTTTAAAAGAACTTAAAATATTAATAATAATTATATTAAAAAATTATATAATATTTTTAAAAATATATTTTATAATAAATAT
>MU623720.1:0-14031 GCA_025201765.1 Daldinia sp. FL1419
AAATAAAAATAATTTTTTATATTTAATTTAAAAATTAAAATAATTATAAATTAAAAATTTTATAAAAAATAATTATTTTAAAAATTTTAATTATTTACTATTAATAATATCACCAGAATTACCTTTATTAAATATTAATAATATATTATTAATACCTTTTTTAAATAACTTAAATATAAATTATTTTAATTTTAAAATCATTACCCCATAAAATTTACTATAATATTCTAATATTTTATTTAAAATACCTACCTTAAATTTATTAAATAAAAATTTAGATATTAACCTAACAATAATCTCAAACCAAATTACATACCCTACAACCATATCAGATCAAGTACCTAAACCACCTAATCTATCAACTGTAACAATAAAGCAATTCTATTAAAATAAACTAATAAAAATCTTTAAAATACTACAAAACCCCTTCTAACACCTTACCAATAACCATAAAAATAAAAATAAACATCACAACCCTAAACAATATTATTAAATTAAAATTAATAAATAAATAATTAATATTTAAAAAAAATATATCCAATTACCTAATAATATAAAAATACAAAAAAATATTTTTAAGAAATATTAACAAAATAACTCCAACAACAAAAATAAAAAAAATCCTTAAAAATCTTTTACTAATTAAACAATACAAAAATATTAAATCTTAATAAAATTAATAGGATAAAATATTGAATAGGAGTTCTGATAGTTCCTGCAGGATATGTCCTACACTTCAATTAACCCATAATAATCAAAGGCTATATAAGTTTGAGGATATAAGGTAATTATATTTTAATAAAAGTATTAAAATAATTAAATAAATGAATTATTATATATAATTACTTTGTAATAATAGTGCATATAATGAGGTATAAGCCTAAAAGAATATATATTATTTATATAAAATTATATGGAAATAATTTTTAAAGAATTATTTATAATTTATATTAATTAGGTAAGAAAATAATTATTAAGATTTATATATATCTAAATAAATATATATAAATTTTATAAGGATTTATTAAAGGATTTTCTAAAATAGTTCCTATTATGTATTCCTGTTATGTATTCCTATTATGTATCCCACGTACTCACATTGCACCGGTTCAGAGCTCCCCAGAATTAATGAAGTGGTTTGTCCAATGAGTCAATCTTAATAAAATAAACCGGAAAAATTGTAAGGAAATTGTCACACAATACACAGGGAAAAATTGTAATTATAAAATTTAAGTTATTATTATTATTATTAGAATTCTAGAATAAAGCAGTGAAGCTTTTTATAGAATTATTATAAGGAAAAGAATTTTTCCACATTATTTTTAGGTTTATTAATCCAACACACCCCCCCAAATAAGGCCAACAAGCAAATCTGGAATATATAATATTAAAAGCACAATCCTTTTACATCCCCAAATTAATATATTCCTTTAATCATATTTTTTTAATAATTTCTTCATTTATTTTCTATTTTTACTATATTATTTCATCCACATTCCTAAATGCCTTGACTTTTAGATAATCTAAAATATCCACCAAACCTATCTATTCTCTAAAACAGATATACTTTTCTTTTAATAATGCTTTTATAAACCCATCTACACTCATATTTTCTAAATTAATATAATCAATTTTAATATAATTTTTTTAAACCTTTTATTTAAATTAATAATTATATATATTCATATGTTTTAATTTTATTTTAAATTTCTCAACATCCTTAATAATTAATCCAATTATTTATTTATTATTACATAATAAAAATATAATTTAATCTTTAAACTCAATTCCAAGGTCCTTAATTAGCCATAATATATAAAATCCTTCTTTTACAATTTAAACCAAAGCAAATAATTCAACCTCAATAATAAAAATAATAATTATATTTTATTTATTAATTTTTTAATTAATTATTCCACCAAACAATTTCATTATATATATTTATAAACTCTTTTAATCAACCATATTATCAACAAATAAAATATTATTAACAACCTTAAAAACATCATTTCCACCTAATTCTAGAACATATCCTTATATATGTTAAAAATATTATATAACTCAATCAACCACTATATAATATTTTAAGCTTAAATTTAAATTAAATTAAATTAACCTTAAATAAATAAATATAATATTAGGCCAGATAATTATTATAATATATAAGATTAAATTTATTTTTCGCTAATATCATTATATTAATTGAGATAAGGCCATTTTTATATAAAATAATAGCTCTTCTTTTATTATAGGCATTTTAGGGATTTTTTTAGCCATTCTTATTAAATTAATAATTTTATTAATATAAATAAACTAATTCAACTAAATTCAATATTATACTTAATCTCAAATTATTTTAATTTTAAGAAACCATTATAATTCATTATTTCCAATTAATTTATATTATTTTTTAAACCTAAAAACAATTAATTTAACTTTTAATTTAACCTTTTTCTAATATATTATAATAATATTATCTACATATATAAAAAGGAAGATTTTATTTTTAATAAATATATATAATTTTTGGGATATTAAAATAAAGCCAAATTCTTTTAAAATTCATAAAAACTCCTATTACCAAAAAAAAAACAATTTTTAAAAACTGTAAAATATTTTAATAATACAAAATATCTTTCTTAATTATTAATATTTTTAAAACATATACATAAATATATTTCTTTTAAATTTTACATTTATAAATATATTTACTACATCATATTATATAAATTTAAAATTATATTTAACCACTATTATTATCAATACTTAAAAAAATTTTTCAATAAATATAAAAATGTAAATTTCCTTGTTATTAATTGCCTACTAATCTTCTCTTACCACCAAACATACCTTACACCATTGGAAAAAACTATGTTTATTGGTTTTATAAGTATAAACCTATATATATCTAAATATCTACTTATTCTTATATCAATTATCTGATCACAATATAATCTCCCAAATATACATATCAATATAATTTTTAAGGTGAATTTGTTTGGTTTTTTAGAATATTTTGTATAATGGATGATTCTGAATGTCTAAATATTATTTTAAAAATTCTAATAAATTTCTTCTATATATTTTCCTATATTCATTAATTTTTATTAAGAATGTTTAAACAAAATTACCTAAATTTTTTTTATTATATTAAAAAGGTTAATGGGTAAGTTTTAACATTTTTACTTTATTAATTACATATTTTTTATATATATCAATCTTGCTTGTTAAGGAGTTAGTATAAAATATTATTTTTTATAATATATAATATTTATTATTAAGAGTAATATAAAGGGTTACTAATATTTTGATATAAATAATAAATAAAATCACTAATGGAGAATTATTTAGAAAAAGTAATAAATAGAAATATGCCTTTATATAAAGGTGATTAATTTTTATAATAAAGGTTTCATTCTTTTTATTTAATAGCTTACCCAATTCTATTAACTTATTAATTATATCCAATATATTCACATCCTCAATTTACCCTAAAAAATTTATTTAAATATTATTATATATATTTGTTCTTTTTTTAAATTAGGAATTTTAAACAAATTTTAATAAATTATTATATTAATCTATCTTATAAATTACCAATTCATCTCTAAATCTATTTTATAATTTTTGGAAATTATTATCAAAAACCTCATCTTTTTTAAATATAATATCCCTCAATTCCACTACCTTATTAATATATAGGCTTCAAATTCTATATATATTTATAGACATATAACCTATTAAAAAACCTATCTATATTTTAAAATCAAACTTTCTCAATCTATTTAACTTTTTAAATACTATCATCACCATAACGTAGGCCTTATAGCTATATATCCGAAAGTGACTTTATTAAGATTTTCAATTATAAACCATAAAATCATTATTTATATTAATATATATATAAAATTAATTATATGATATTTACCAATTTACTTTATATTATAATATTTAATTATACAAATATATTATTATTTTATAAATTTTGGGCTATAAGAAATAAAATAACTTTAAATATACCCTCATAACTCTTACCTTATCCTTAATTACATCTCCTGAGCATTCAGTGGTATTGTTTTAAATTTATATATAAATTGTCAAAGGCTTAATTTTCATATATAAATTTTTTAAATATACACAAACTACTAGCTTTCTTTTAATAATTTCTTAATTAAACTCTTAAACTTTTAAAATAATATCATATTAAATCTTTAAAATATTAATAAGATCTTTTAAAGCTTTAATAATTAACACTACCATTCAATTTACAAAATAATAATTAAATATTATCTTAATCTATTAATCTATAATTAATAATAAACTTATAAAATTATTATCTAATTCCTCAACATCATAAAAATTAAGAGTTAATTTTACTCCTAAAATTTCATCAATATATCTAAATACTTAACTTACTTAACATTTAACCTTAATAATAACATATATTTTACAATCAACTATTTTAATTCCTTTAATTTAGATTTTAATATTTATTTTAATAAGGTTTTTTAATATTTATAAATTTAAATATCCTAATCTTAAATACCATCTAAATACATCTACTATTAATATTTACTTTTTCTAATTAAACTTATTACATTATATATAAAACACTAATTTAAACATTTTAAAAGGAATATCCTTAAATATAAATTAATCAAAATAATTAACAAATTCAACCACAATTTTACCATTTTAAAATCTCAAATAAATATATTCTTAATAATTATCCCACCAATACCCTTACCTTCTAAGAACTTGTAGAGATACAAAATTACAAACAAAATTTAAACAATACACTACATCTAAAAGCCTAATTTTTATAACATTATTAACATATTTAACTTTAATATTAATATATCCATAACCTAATATTCAGACCTTATTATTTCCAACAATAATATATTCTTTTAAAAAAATTTCTTCATAATTAATAAACCTTAATATTTAATTAAAAATATATATTATAATTTTTAAATTTAATATAATTAAATTCTTCAAAAAATAATAACTTATATTATAAATAATACCCATAATATTTATTACAAACACTACTTTTAATTCTAAGGTTATTATTTATTTTAATAATTAATTCTTATTTTCTTAATTAATTACATTATTTTTATCTTTCTCCTTCTCCTTAAGATTATTAAGAACTTTCACTTTTACTACCAATTTAGGATCACATTTAATTTTCTCTTATATAAACACACTAAATTATATATCAACCTTAAAATATTTAAAATATTTTAATTTAATAATATAAAAACATTTTTCAATTTTATAAAAATCTAAACAAACTTTATATTCATTATACTTATATCTATATATTAATGGACATAAATATTAATTAACATTTACATCATTCCTCTTTTATTTATTCAAATTATTTTAACACTTATTTAACTATTTATTTTATTTAATTAATTTTCCTTTACAAAAATTTTCTTCTTTATCAAAATCATTAATATTGTTATTTTTATGATAAATAACAAAAACACCTCTATAAACCTTTCCTTTTCCCTTTTAATTTATACCCATAATATAAATATAATCTCTAAAAAAATAAATAATATTTTCAAAGATTAATATTCCATTATTAACTTTCTCTTAATACATTACCACTTAAATAGATACCTATTTTTGTAACACCAGCATTACTATTTACAAAATAATTAAAAATTATTTTTATAAATCAATAATAATAATAAATTTTTTACTTACTCCATATAACATAGCCATTTCCCAGGAAATAATCCATTCCTCCCAATCTTTAAACTATTTTAAAAATAATATCATTACTTTCTTATAACATTTTTTCATTTCATATTTATTAGAATTAATATCAAAAATCTTCTTAAAAATAATATATTTTTTTCAAATATTTTAAATTAAAAGTAAAATTAATATTTAATAAAATTTTGATATAATTTTTATTATATAATTTAAAAATTGGATTAATTTATTATATTCAATATTATATAAAACCATAACTCATATATACATCTACATATTTTCATTATAACAAAATCTTTTAATTGGTATAAACTAGCTTATATTATAAGGGTAAACATCCATAATAGAATTATTAGGCATATTTATTACATTACCTCATCTACCTTTTTTAAAAACTAATAAATCATTCAAATTTTTAGAGTTAACTTCGTAATTTTCGATATTCAATTATATTAGTTAAAAGGTTAGAAGGAATAAAGATCTCCCTATTAGATTGGAATTTTTTAGATTTAGCCAATCCTATATATTTAGATTATAAGCCAAAGCCATAAAAGCCTAATTCCATACTTTCCAATTATTAAATATAAATAATTAATTTTTTTTTGCAATATTTTTGAATAATATTATTTAATTAAATATAATTAAAATTATATTAAATATATATTTATGTGGTATGGTTAGGTTGATATTAACCATATACTCATATTAAAATACAATTAAGATTTTTAATTATTATATAATATATAAAGAAAAATTATAATTATAAAATTTAAATTGTTATTATTATTATTAAAATTTTAAAATAGAATAATAAGGCTTTTTATGGAATTGTTGCAAGGGAGAGAATTTTTCCACGCTATTTTTAGGCTTACTAATCCAACAGAAATATAACCAAACTGATCAGCTGATTAACTGAATTAAAATCTATATAAGTCAAAATAATCAATATAAATTTAAGATATATATTGAACCGGTGTAGAGCGATTAGGTCATAGATACTACCCTATAGAGACCCTATCTCCTCCTTAGAGCTAGACCCTCCAAGGCTCCACAGCTCTTTTAGACATAAATAAGCCCTCAAAAATTATCTTTCTTATCTGATTAGTAGAGACTTATTAGATTCTATAGTTCAGTTTCTTTATAAAGTTTTTGTACGAAAATATATGTTTTTAATTTTTTTTTTGAAGATATTTTTTTATAGTGCGTTATTATTAATAAATAATTATTTTTATTAAATTTTTTATTTGATTAACTTATTTTTTTTTTTAAAATATAAATACCTTGTATTTTTTAACTTATATAATCTTTAATTTATTATGGGTTAATTAAAGTATAAAGTATATCTTGTAGGAGTTATTAAAGTTTTTGTTTAGTGGTGATTACCATGAAATTTGAATCTATAACCTCAATCTTAAAAGGATTGTTATTATTTTGGTTGATTAGGATTGATAATTGTTTGATTAATTTTGTTAAAATTATTATTAGACTAATTAAAATAAATATTTAATTTATAAAAATTAATATTTATAAAAATTAAAATATGGTTAATACAACTAACACTTACCTAATTAAAATTATTATTGTTTGATTAGGATAAAAATAACCTCAAAATTAAAAAAGTAAAACTAAAAAAATAAAAAGTAAAGGAAATCAATTTAACCTTAAAATCTTATACCAAATTTAATGCGAAAACCCTTATATAACCAACATTAAAAAAATTTATTAACATTATTACTTCCCCCCTTATACCACCTCCTATTATATCTACAACATATATAACACCAAAAAATAACCTAATCAAACAACATATATAATAAATAAAGTAGTATTGGGTAACATTATTTTAACATTTTAAAATTAAAAGAATGTATTTTTATAACAAATTAAAAAGATATAAAAACCTTAAAAAAAACCTAAAAAAAAAGTTTAAAAAATTAATATATTTTATAATTTTTTTTAAATTAATTATAATACTTGAGCTAAATAAGATAGGACCAATTTAATTAAGAATAGTTATTAAAAATATAAATATAGAGTTGTTTGTGGTACCTAAACTAAATAAAATAGAATTAATTAAACAATCTAATATTAATACTAAAAAAATTCTAATTACTATTACAATATTAACCTATTATTACTATCACAAAACAAAAAATTAAAAAAAAAATTTCCCATGTTATACACTTTTAAAACTAATACTTATTACTTTAAACAACCTACTTACATAGAAAGAATAAAACTTATTTAGAAATATTATTGTTATATTATTGATAACTTTGTTAAGAGTTATTGCATTAAAAACTAAGATTATTTTAATTTATATAAAAAACAAACTAAACACAATTAAAATTTATTGGGTTATATAATATTATAAGCCCTAATATACCCCTTATATTAATCAAAATAAAATATTTCTATCCCCTCTATTATCCTTTTTTATGCCTTCAGAATAGCAACTAATTGGTTAAATATTTAATATATTATTTGATCAATTTAAATTTAACATATTGCTTCTTCTTGAAACATTTCTACCCCCCTTACTTATATTTTTACTACCTTTATAAACCCTCTTTATAAATACTATACAACAAGACCTAATTATTAAGATCAGTTATAATAAAAATATTAAGTATAATCATAAAAAAATTATAGAGAAGAAGATTATATTTGAGTAGTTTAAGAATCTTAAATCAAAAAGTTTTAAGTTTAGTTGTCTACTACCTTTTATACCTTTACTAATACCTACTTCTAATATAGACATTATATACCAGAATCTTTTATATAATTACTAAAAAAAAGTAAACATAAATATTGAGTATGATTATGAAGAGATTATAGAAAAAAAGATTATGTTTAAGTAGTTTAAGAGTTTTAAACCTGAATATTTATTACCTCTGCTAACACATCCCATACTAGCAATTGTATTTAAGTTGTTCAATACAAAAACATTACATATACCTACCCAACTAATCAATATTAGGTTAGTTGGTATATAATATTGTTACCCACCTACAATTAAAATTAGGTATTTTAAGAAAAAGAAGAAAAAAAAAAAAAATAAGTGTAAAAATTTTTTTTTTATATATTATCTTTAAGTTTTTTGGTTTTTATATATATAATGATTGATTGATAATCAAACTATTTACATTTGTTATATAGTAATATTTTATATTATTATTTTATTTTTTTTTTTTTGTTTAGTTTTGGATTATGTTTGTTAATAACTAAAAAATTTTTAGTTTTTGAGTTTTGTTGATTAGTAGTTGATTAAATAATATTAAGTGTTTTTTGGTTTAAAAGAATAAGTTTTGGGGAGAGAGAGAGAAGGTAAGAGAAAAAGGGTAAGAGAGAGAAGAAAAAGGAAAAAGCCTATGGATTTAAATTATAGTGTATAAGTAAAAAATACTATTTATAATTAAGGTACCCAAAAAGTAGTTATTAGTTTATTAAGTGATGATTATGAGTTGGAGTATATATTAGTATTAATTGTTTTTTTTTTTTAAATATTCTTTTTTTCTTCTTATTTTCATAGCGCTGTTTTCTTTTTTTTAAAGTTTATATTCCACCTAATCAAATTAATGCACTTTATTTGATATTAATATTGTCATTAATCATCATTTGTTAATTATTGTTTATTAGTTATTAGTATTATTATTAGTAGTGTTAAGTTTTGGTATTCAACTTATTACAACAAATTAATTAGTTTCAAGTACTTAAACACAACTGATTAATTAATTATATATATAAAGAGTATTAAATAAGATTATTAAGTTATTATTATATTAATAGTGCTAAAGTATTTAGTTATTGTTATAATAAATTAATCAATTTTAAACACTTAAGTATGGTTGATTAACTTATTAAATATATAATTGAGATTAGTAAGTGTTTAATAAAGTTATTAAATGTTTAAAAGATCAATAACATCAAATTAATATTGTTAAGTTAGTAAAATTATTATCACAACCAATTTTTTATTAATTACAGGTATTTAATAATAATTAATCAACTGACTAAGCATATGATTAAGATTAATAAGTAATTAGTAAAGTTATTAAATGTTTGAAGGTTAAGCATCATCAATTCAACAAAATTATTGTTATGGTAAGTTTATTAATTCTAAAAATTAATAGTAACCCAATCAACTCGTTAAATATATAATGAGTATTGAATAGGAGTTATGAAGCGTTTAAAGTTAAAGTATTATTAAGTTTAGTATTTAGTTTTGTTATAGTAAATTAATTAGTTATTAATATTTAAATATGTTTGATTAGTTAGTTTGGAATAGTAGGATTATAATTTAAAAATTTAGGGAATTAGGATTTAGGGTTAGGATTTTTAATTTTTTTTAATTTAATTTTACATAATATTATAATTAGTTTTTTAAATTATTTTTCCAATTCTTTTTATTAAAATTAATTTGTTGAAGGTTTAATATTGTTAATTTTAAAAAATTTTAAATTAATATAAAGTAATTAAATTATAAATATTATTTTGTAAAAATTTTATTTCCTTTTTAAAATTAAATTTTTTAAAACTCCATAACTCTTTTGGATATAAATAGGCCTTTAAGAGTTGTTTTTCTTATTTAATTAATAGAGATTTATTAAGTTTTATAATTTAATTTTTTTATAAAGTCTTTGTACGAGAATATATGTTTTTAATTTTTTTTTTAAAAATATTTTTTTATAATGTGTTATTATTAATAAATAATTATTTTTATTAAATTTTTTATCTAATTAATTTATTCCTTTTTTTAAAATATAAATACCTTATATCTTCTGGTTTATATAACCTCTGACTTACTATAGGTTAACTAAAGTATAGGGCATATCCTGTAGGAGCTATTAAAGCTCCTATTCAATATAAAGGAAAATCTTAGAATGAATATATTCTTAATTCCTTAATTTTTTAATTAGTTATAGTATTATATTTTAATTTAATTAATTAATTATCTTCAAATATCTATAATTAATTATCTTATTATAATAGTAGTTATATGTTAATTTGATCTTGATTTAATAGTGTTAATAGTAGTTAATAATTATTGTAATATTAGTATAATATGTATATCATATAAAGTGCACTAAGCTAATCAAATACAATATAAATTCTAAATAAGAGAAATCTGTGTTATTATTAAGAAAGTGTTATATGAAGAAAAGCATATTAATGTTATTATAATGTATTTGCTCCAATTGATGATTGTTGTTTAGTAATCTTATAATTGAATTTCTTCTTTTCTCTCTTCTGGCTTATTCAGGTCTAAAATGTTTTAATATTTTTTTTTTTCTTTTTCTTCTTCTTTTTCTTCAAATGCCTAATCTTAATAGTAGGTACTTATTTATACTATACACTAGCTGAACTAATACTAATCAGCTATATATATAATGTTTTTGTATTTAATAGTTTTAATATAATTGTAATTTATAATAGTAAACAATTAGGTTCAGGATTTTTAGAATGTTTTTATATCATATTTTTCTAAATGGTATTTTTTTAATTAAATTCGATATGATTATCTTATCTCTCTTAATAATTGTATATAATATCTTAATATATATCATCTTTATGTGGTAATAATATATAATTATGTACTATAGGTACTATAAATACTTCATAAGGTAGTGGCATATTATATTCAAACTAATTAAATAATATATTATATATTTGATTAATTAGTTATATAGGGGGTATTGTATATTGGTATGTTAATATATAAAGAAGTGGTATATCTTCTTATTCAATCTATCCTATATGGGTAACTCTTGCAGCACCATAAATTCTAACTACATTTAACTTTTTATTTAATTGGTTAATAATAATTTTAATTTTAATTTTAATAAATTATAATATATAAATTAATATTAAAATAATAATAACTTTGAGTATATTTTATCTTTTTTATGTAGATAATTTGATTAGATATTATAGTAATAATTTTGAAACTATATATTCATCTCTATATTTTTCCATAAACATTATTTTATTATTGGATCTGCAATAATCTTTAAATGTTTATATATATTTTTTAATATTTATGTTTAATCATTTAATTGGCCTTATCTTTATTAACATATGATCTGAATATAATTTAAATTCTATAACTATATTTTTTATAATAATTATATATCTCTATAATGTCTATAATCCTTTATAATGTTTTGTAATATCCCTATAGTGTTTCGTAATTATTTCTGTAGGTGTCTGACTGATTCTCTGTAGTATTTTGGATATCCGTATATAAGTTCTTTATCCTTGAATAGCTTAATTGGTAAAGTTTACATCTGATGGTTATATGACTTATATCCTCAGTCTGGCATACAACCCCTAAGAAGTACTTGTATATCTATTATTATATAAAAATAGATTTCCCACCTATCTTTTTTAAATAACTTTTTTCTTTAAATAATTATAATATACCAATCTTACCCCTATTATTATTTATTTTATTATTATTTTATTTTTATTTTATATATATACCTATTAACATTAATTAATATTATTAAACAATTAATAACATAAATTAGCAAAATTAAAAGAATTATTATTACAATAATTCAAAAATCTTTATTATAATAATATAAATAATATTAATATTATATTTTTAATTACCTTTATAATAAATAATTATTATTTAATACTATTTGATTTTTAAGATATACATTTTCCTAAATTATTATTTTTATTATTATACTTATCCTTAACACCTATTTTTACAATATTTTAACCAAAAAATTTAATACAAACATAAAACCATATCCCATTTAACAATATAAATACTACTTAAGTAAAAAATATGGATATATTTTACGAATTAATAAAATACCTACCCTTCCAAAATATAATATTTATTAATTAATTTAATTATAAGATTATAAAATAAATAAATATTATTTTTATAAACATAACCCCCAAGTAAAAGGCAATTTAAATATTATAAACAATAAAAGATTTTGAAGTTACAGATTTAAACTCCTCATATACACACACACCTAATAAAATATTAATTAAATATAAAAAATATTTTAAAAAATTCATTATAAACAACTTTATTAATATATCAAAATCAATTAAAATCATCTTATAAATAACATTAATACAAAAAAATATTTATATAAAAAAATCAAATACTAATTATATAAAAGTATTTAACAACCTTATATTTATAAATAAATTATTATAATAAAATTTAAATAAATTAGAGGTTATAAAATTTAAATGGCCTAATATATTAATATAAAAAATATTAATAATTAATATTAAAAAAAAATTAATATATCCCAACATAAAAATAATTATTTAAATAATGGTATTTATATAATAATAATAACTAATAATTTATAATCTACAAATATTTACTTATTAAATTATATAGGTAAGATAATTAAATATTACCCCTTATAATCCTTTTTACCTTATATAATATATATTTCTTATTTTATAACCATTATTACCTAACCCCTCTTCTATTCTTAATACCTTACCAATAACTTAAATAAAACCCATTTTATAACCCCCTCCCCCCCTAATCATAATTCCATTATATTAATTATTACCCTATCCCCATCTTATAAAATTCCATTATAACTTTTAAAGGATTTAAAAATCTCTTAATTAATTAAGATAATTTTAACAAAAAAATTAACTAATATTTAGTATCCTTTTTAAATCCCTTCCTTAATAAAAACCCTCAATATTTACCTAATTATTACCACCTCCACCTTTTTTAGTTTACCCTATTTATTTTATATAATAAAGATATAATTTAAGTTATAACCTTAAATATGGTATAAATCTTATATTAACCTAATTTTTAATCCCAGAAAATGGTTTTAAATTTTCTAAATTGCTACTAAATGATTTATACATAATTACAACACTACCCCCAAGCGTTAGAGCAGGTGGAGGGAACCAACCAGCAAGAAGTTACAATTCTTTCTTCCTAATGGTACTATTACTTATATAAAGAAGAATCCTTTAAAGTTAAATCTTTATATTTATTAATAATTAATAAATATTAATTTATTTTATAATTTCCCTAAAATATATTTTTAATAAAATATACTTATCCATTATTATAGAATATTTTAAAAAAATTTAAAATATTAATAATAATTATATTAAAAAATTATATAACATTTTTAAAAATAAATTTAAATTTTTTTTAAAAATATATTTTATAATAAATATATATTTATTATAATTCTATACCATATTTTTATTAATATTAATAAAAAGAACATTTTTTTATTTCTTATATAATATTTCTTAATATTGATATTTTATTAATAT
>MU623721.1:0-14029 GCA_025201765.1 Daldinia sp. FL1419
TTAACATTTTATATTTTTTATTTTTAAATTTAAAATTATAATTAAAATATAATTTAATTAATAAATTAAAAAATTAAAATCTTTATATTATTAATTATTATTTTTATTTATAAATAAAGAATTTTGTAATTAATTATTATATTATTTTTATTAAAATTTCTATATTATTTATATATTAATTGTATTATATAAGGTTGTTTATTAAGAATGTTTAGATTAATTTATATTAAGAAATTATTTAAATTTATTAAGGTATTTAAGATATTTAATAGATTATTTATTATTGTTGTTATATTATAAGGATTGGTTGTTGTGGTGTTTGAGGAACTTGTGGAGCTTGTTGAGTTGTTGGAATTGGTTGGCGTGTTGGAATTGGTTGGGGTGTTTAAGGGATTGGTTAAGGGTTTATAAATTATATTAAATAAGGTTATATTATTATAATTAAAAATTGTAATATTAATATTATTATTATTAATTTTATTTTAATTATAATAATTTTTAGTATAATTTTTAATAAATGTAGGTATATTAGGTTAATTAAAGATTTGAATTTGAGGGAATAGGTTTTTAATAAATTATTTATTTTATTTTAAAAGAATTTTAAAAATAAATTTATATTAATAATAATTATAAATATATATATGTTATTTTATATTTTTTGAATGAAAATGTTATAGAAATTAAAGTATCTTTTGATTTTAATATGTAATGGATATTAAATTTTAATAAAATAAATTGGAATTCAATTATAGAAATTATTTTTAAAAATATATTATAAATTTTTATTAATTGTGTTTTTATTATAATTTATTATATTTTTAGTTATATATATATTAATTTGGATTATTGAAATAATTGTTATATTATTTATATTAAAATTGATATTTAATTCTTTATTATTAATATATTTTAATTAAAATTCTTTTATTAATTTAATTATATAAATATTAATTATAATAAATTTCGAAAAAATGGGTAAAATGTAATATTATAATTAGGGTAATAAAAATATTAATTGTTATGATGAAAAGAATGGTGAAAAAGAGGTGGTGAGTATATTATTATAAAAAGAGAAATTATATTGGTTTTATTTTGTAAAATTATTTTATAAGGTGTTGAATTGTTCTTTCTTTAGGTGCTGAACTTTTAGGTAATAATAGTTATAGTACGTAAAACTTTTTAGGTGGGGTTGAAAAAAAAAGTTCAGATAAAGTTTAAAATTTATTTATAAAATAGAAATATAATGTAATTTTTAGTGTTATTATTTTTTTTTAATATATTATAATGTTATAATAAATATAAATATATGTTATAAATATAGATATATGATAGATGTATAATAGTTTAATTAGTATAAATTTTTTTAAAATTATTTTATTAATAAAAAAAGTTTTAATATTATTTATTTATATGTAATGGATGTATATTTCAGATTGTAGGTTTAGTGTTGAAGTTGTTTTTATTTTTTAGAGATTTTAAGGTAGTGTAAATTATTCCTAAAATCATATATGATAGTATAAAATTCCGGGTTTAAGATTATATATTGGAGCATGAAATCTTGAGGTTGTTTGCCTTTTTTCGTTAGGATTTAGTATTGAAATTGTTTCTTCTTTTTTGGGTATTTAATTGGTTTGTAATTGATTTATTATTAATTATTAATTAGTATTAGATGGATAAGGTACTATTATATATAATAATAAAAGTGAGGATATTTAAATTAATTTAATTAAAAAATGGTTATTTTAAGAATATATTTTGGTTGGAGATCAAAATATATGGAATTAAATATAAGATTAAAGTGGGTTTTTACCATTATGTCATATGATCAACATTCCCACATATTATTAATAAATAATTATTTTTATTATTTATTATTTATTACTACTCCGATTTACCTAAAATATATTATAGGTATCTGGTCTATCTTTTGATATTTGTTCCAAGTAAAAACTATATTTCAGAGAAAACTTACTTACTATTTATTTAATTATATTATATTATTATAATTTTAATTTTATTTTATATTTTTATTAAAATTTACTTTTTAATAAAAATAATTAAATTTTAATATAAAAAAACATTTAATATATTATAATACCCAAACTTTATAAAATAATATAATAATAGCCTAAATATAAGGTAATAACAAAATCCAAAATAACTTCATTATTTTCTTTAATAAATAATAAAAGTATTGTTGCATTATATAGAGGTTATTCTGGGGGAGGGCTGGGGTATGTGAGATCTGTGCAGTGTATAAATTATTTTTATTAATTTTTCTATTTAATTATTTTAATATCTTCTTTAAAATATAATATTTTTTATTTTTTATTTTATTAGAACCTATTAATTTTTAAAGAATAACTTTTTTAAACATTCTTTTAACCTTTTTCTTAATATACATGAATTTTTAAGTATTAAGTTTTATTTAATCAAATTAAACTTTCAAATATTAATTTATTTAATTTTTTGTATAATTTCTTATAATAATTTATAATTTTTTAATTTCTTATTAAAGATATTATTTATTTTCTTTCTTAATTACTAATAATTACCCTAATTTATTAACATTTTATTTGATTATTTTAATATTTACCTTTTTTAAAATATCGTTAATTATAAAGTAATTAAAATATAAGGTATATTTCATAATAATGAATATTAATTTTGAATTAAAATTTATATTTAATATATAAATCTTTAAAAATTAAATCTTTTGAACATTATCTTTTCTATAATATCTTATAATAATTTATGATTTTATTTTTGTGGGAATGTTGGTCATGTGACCATAGTGGGATAAGACCCACTTTAATTCTTTATTTAATTCCACATATTTTACTTGGAAACCAAAATACGTTGTTTTTAAAATAGCCACTTTAAATTCAATATATTTGAATACCCTTATTTTATCATTATATATAATGATACCTTATTTATCCATCAGTTTTTAATTAAATATATTATCTATTTTATTCCTTAAGTATTAGTAACTATTTCTATTAATTAGCCTTTTATTTAATTATTTAATTACCTTCTTTAGGATATAATTACCTTATATTTAAATAATTATTAAAGTCCATATTCAATTAGAATTCCTATTCAAATAGAAGTCTTATCCTATTGGAATTCTTATTTAATTAAAGTTCTTATTTAATAATAATTAAAATTCCTATTTAACATCTTGGTTAAATAATTTATAAAAGAATTTTATTAATGTAAATCCTTATTTTATTGAAAAAACTATATATCATCAGAAGTTATAAATGTGAATATCAAATATATAAAAATCGCAACCCATTTTAATTTATCATATTATATTAAAATTAATTTAAAAAATATGAATAATTAATATTATTTAAAATATTTTATATATAATTATAATTAGAAATAATTGTACAATAGCAGAAAATATCCAAAATTGTAGGTCTTTTTTCTTGAATTCTTTATAAATTCATTAGTCAATTGGAATTATAATGTAATTAATGAAATAAGAAAAACATCGATTTTTAATTATTATATAATATATAAGGAACAATTATAATTATAAAATTCAAATTATTTTTATTATTTTTAGAATTTTAAAAAGAATAATGAGGCTTTTTATACAATTGTATCATACAATATATAGCGAAAAATTATAATTATAAAATTCAAATTATTATTATTATTATTGGAATTCTGAAATGGAACAATAAGGCTTTTTATGGAATTATTATAAAGGAGAAAATCTTTCTACATTATTTTTAAATTTATTAATCTAATATACCTTCCTAAATAAAACCAATAAATAGATTTAAAATATATAATATTAAAAATATAATCTTTTTATATTTTTAAGTTAAAATATTCCTTTAATTATATTTTTTTAATAATTCTTTTATTTATTTTTTATTTTTATTATACCATTTAGTTTATATTCTTAAACACCTTGACTTTTAAATAATCTAAAATATCCATTAAATTTATTTATTTTTTAAAATAAATATATTTATCCTTTAATAATATTTTTATAAATCTATTTATATTTATATTATTTAAATTAATGTTATTAATTTTAATATAACTTCCTTAAATTTCCTACCTAAATTAATAATTATATATATTTATATATTTTAATCTTATTTTAAATTTTTTAAATTTTTAATAATTAATTCAATTATTTATTTATTATTATATAATAAGAATATAATTTCTTTTTTTAATTTCTTTTTAAAATTTTTAATTAATTATAATATGTAAAATTTTTCTATTGTAATTTAAATTAAGATAAATAATTTAATTTTAATAATAAAAATAATAATTATTTTTTTATTTATTTGTTGGATGGATAAGGTACCATTGCATATAATAGTAAAAGTGAAGGTATTTAGATATATTCAGTCAAAAGTAGTTGGAGAAGATAAGTCTGTATTCTGATCGTACGATCAGAATACGTGGTTATATACAGGATTAAAGTGGGTCTTGTACCACCACAGTCACATGACCACTATTCCCATATTATTAATTTTTTAATCAATAATTCCACCAAATAATTTTATTATATATATTGAACTGGTGCAGTGTGAGTACGTGGTTAATACAATAGGGATACGTAATAGGAGTACGCAGCAGGAGTACATAATAGGAACTATTCCGGAAGACCCCCTAATAAATCCTTATAAAATTTACATATATTTATTTAGATATATATAGGCCTTAATAATTATTTTCTTACTTAATTAATATAAATTATAAATAATTCTTTAAAAATTATTTCCATATAATTTTATATAAATAATATACATTTTTTTGGACTTATACCTCATTATACGTACTATTATTACAAAATAATCATATATAACAATTCATTTATCTGATTATTTTAATACTTTTGTCAGGATATAGTCACTTTATATCCTCAAGCTTGTACAGCTTTTGGTTACTATAGGTTAGTTGAAGTGTAGGGCATATCCTGCAGGAGCTATTAAAGCTCCTGTTTAATATTTATAAAATTTTTTAATTAACCATATTATTAATAAATAAAATATTATTAATAATTTTAAAAATATTGTTTTTATTTAGTTTTAAAGTATATCCTTATCCAGGATGAAGTCCAATATATTATATTAAAACTTTTCTAATAAATTATTATATGAAATTAATAAGAAATTAATAAATAATTAATAAAAATTAATAAAATAATTGATAAATTAATAAGGAATAAAAAAACACATTAAAAATTTAAAGTTTAAGAAAATATTTATAATTAAATATATCTTTATTTAAACTAATTAGATAAAAAAATAATTTATTTATATTAAATTTAGTTCTTACAAGATATACCCTAACCCTATACTTTTATTGTACAAAATTCTATAGTTTTAAAAATTAATAATTCTATCCTTAAGAACTTAAATTAATTAAATAAGAAAACAATTTCTAAAGAGTTCTAAAAATAGCTCCTACAAGATATACCTTAACCCTACACTTTTATCGTACAAATCTCTATGGAAAAACTAATAATTCTATACTTGAGAACTAAAGTTAATCAAACAGGAAACAACTTCTAAAAACCAATTTATATTAAATATAAGCTTCAATTAAATAATAAACAAAAACTATAATAACTCCTACAGAATATACCCTACATCTCAACTAACCCATAACAAACCAAAAGCTATATAAACTCAAAAATACAAAATAACTATATCCTAAAAAAAATAGAACAATCAGGTAAAAAAACAGATACATATAACTAATTACTTACCAATGGTAACGCATTCTAAAAAAATATCTTCAAAAGAAAAAACTAAAACTATATATTCTCGTACAAAGACTCTATACAAAAACTAAACTATAAAACCTTATAAACCTTCACTAATCAAACAAGAAAAATAACTCTCAAAAGTTTATTTATATCCAAAAGAGCTATAGAAACCTAGAAAGTCTAAATCTAAAAAAGCTAATAGGGTCTCTACAGAAGAATATATATAACCTAATCGCTCTACACCAATTCAATATAAACTCTAATAACTCCTGCAGGATATACCCTGCAATTTTATCATACAAATCTCTATCAAAAATTAACAATTCTATATTTAAAAACTTAAACTAATCAAACAAAAAATCAACTTCTAAAGAATTTTAATAGTTCTTGTAAAATATACCCTAACCTTACACTTTTATCATACAAAACTCTATAGAAAATTAATAATTTTATATTTAAAAACTTAAGCTAATCAAACAGGAAAACAATTCTTAAGGGCTTATTTATATATTAAAAAACCTATAAAAGGGTTAGATTAACAAACTTCATCCTAACCCTATCACCCCAACTTATTACTATAAAGAAATCAATAATTCTATACTTAAAAACTTAAGCTAATCAAATAAAAAAATAACTCTTAAGGGTTTATTTACATATCAAAAAACTTATAGAAATTTTAGAAAAATTAACTCCATAAAGGCTAATAAAATCTTACAACTTCAATTACATAATTATATTATAGCCCTCTCTAAACCCCCCACTTTCCTACCCCCCCTTTTTTTTAAAAACAAAAAAAAAACTTATGTAATTAAGGTGATTCAATTATAAAAATAATTAAAAAAGAAATTTAATTAAAAACATAAGAATATAAAAATAACTAAAAAGAAATTTAATTAAAAATATAAAAATAATTTTAAATATATTTATAATATTATATTACATAAATTTAAAATTGTATTTAATTATTATTATTATAAGTATTTAAAAAGATTTTTTAATAAATATTAAGGTGTAAATTATTTTGTTATTAATTGGTTATTAATCTTTTCTTATTATTAAATATATTTTATATTACTAGAAAGAATTATGTTTATTAATTTTATAAATATAAATTTATATATAATTAAATATTTACTTATTTTATATTAGTGGTTTAATTGTAATATAATTTCTTAAATATATATATATTAATATAATTTTTAAAATAAATTTATTTGGCTTTTTAGAATATTTTATATAATGAATAATTTTAAATATCTAAATATTATTTCAAAAATTCTAATAAATCTTTTTTATATATTTTCCTATATTTATTAATTTTTATTAGAAATATTTAAATAAAATTGTTGCCCTGGAAAGGCGTAGCCACATTCTTTGTGTGGTTTTCTGTCCTTGGTGAATAAGTTATTTTTATAACATGTAACTGTATTGGGATTGTAATTTTAATATAATATAATATTAAAATATTATATTAAATTGAAGATATTATAATAGTTTTTAATAAGGAAATTAAAATATTAAAGGAAGTTTAATAATGGGATAAAATTGGAAAAGTAATAAAATATTTACAAATATGTAAATTTCTTTTATTTAATATAATATATATATGAAAATAAAGTAGGTTTTTTGAGGTAATATTGGATTATGAATGTAATAGGTATGGTAATATTATATTATAATATTATAAAATGTAAATAAGGTATATAAAGAGGATTAAGGTTAGTTGGGAAAGGTTATAAATTAATAGTATTATTTTAAACCATTTTAAAAAATAAATATAATATTATGGTATTAAAAAGAAGATTATAAAAGTAAAAATGGATAGTAATTTTTTATAAAAATATGAAATTATTTATATATATTTATACCTTATATAAACTATATATATCCCAATTTTTTCTTAAAACAATTTTTTTATAATATAATAATATTTTTGTTATTTATTAAAAAAAATAATAAAATTATTTTAAATTTTATTATTATTTTATATTTGGATTATTATTATATTATTTTGCAAAGTTTAGGTATTATAATATATTAAATGTTTTTTCATATTAAAATTTAATTATTTTTATTAAAAGATGAATTTTAATAAGAATATAAAATAAAATTAAAATTATAATAATATAGTTTAATTGGATAAGTAGTAGGTAGGTTTTCTCCAGAATATGGTTTTTATTTGGAATAAATATTAAAAGATGGATTGGATATTTGTAATATATTTTAGGTAAATTGGAATAGTAATAAATAAATAATAATAATAAATAAAATTTTTTAAAACTTTTTCATTAAATTAAAAGGGTTAATAGGTAAGTTTTAATATTTTTATTTTATTAATTATATATTTTTATAAGTATTTATTTTATTTATTAAAGAATTAATATAAAATATTATTCTTTATAAGATATAATTTTTATTTTTATCAAAAATAATATAAAAAATTATTAATATTTTAATATAAATAATAAATAAATTTCTTAATAATATATTATTTAAAATAAAATAATAAATAAAAATATATTTTTATATAAAGGTGATTAGTCTTTAAAGCAGAGATCTTCTTTTATTTAATAAATTACTTAATTTCATTAATTTATTAATTATACCTAATATATCTATATTTTAAATTTATTTTAAAAAATGTATTTAAATATGGTTATATATATTTAATTAGTGCAGACTATAAAAGAGCGTTGTCTGATCCCGATGAAGCCCTGCTAGTAGCCCATTAGTTTATCAAACAGGTTCAATTACTTATATATAAAATAATATTATAATTTATTTAATATAAATATTTTCAAAGATTTTATATTAAATAAAAGGAATTTATAATTAAATAAAAAGATATAAATAATAATATATTAGTGGAATCTTTTAAAAGAATTACATTTACCTAAAATTAGTCTGCAGCTATTCCAAACCATATTTATTAGAATTGTTCTCCTCCATATCTACCTTTTTATCTTTTGCTTTATTTTTTTCAATTATATATATTAAAAAATTCTAAATAAAAGTAAATATATTTTTGAAAAAAAGGTTATATTTATTAGGATTTAAATTTGAATATATTAAAAAATCATTAAAGATTTATAATAAATTATTATTAAAAAATAGTAGAATATTTAATATAAATTGAATTCTTTAAATAAAAGATTATTATAATAATAATATATAAAAATAATAAATATTATTAGGAATGGAATGATATATATATATTTTCTTTTAAGATTAATTCTTTTATAAATGTTATATTATAATTAATAAATATTAATAAAATGGATATAGAAAAGGATTATATGGTAAAATAATTATAGTATTAATAATATTAAAATAAATAATCCTTTTAAAATTATTAAAATATATGAAAATTATAGATATAATAAATAAAGGATTAAATATAATAAAAATAATTATTAGATATTATTAATAATCTTTTAATAAATTTCTTAAAGGTTTAAAGATTTAAAAAGAATTATAATAAAATTTTAATAATTAATTTATAAAATTACATTGAAAAGGTATAATTAAATTCTTTATGTAATTTTTTATTCTTAATAAATAAATTATTTTTATTATATATAATTATATTGGAAGCTTGATCGGATAGGCGGCGGGTAAGTTTTCTCCGGAACACGGTTCCTACCCGGAACAAATACTAAAAGATGGACCGGATACCTATAATATATTCTAGGTAAATCGGGGTAATAATAAATAAATAATAAATAAATAAATAATGTCTAGATTTCATAAAATAATATAGCAATAACCTAGGTATAAGGTAACAATAAGATTTAAAATGATTTTATTATTTTTTTTTAATAAATAATAAAAATATTATTATATTATAAAGAAATTATTTTTAAGAAAGGTTGGGATATATATGGTCTATATAAAATATAAATACATATAAATAATTTCATATTTTTTATAAAGGATTATTACCTATTCTTATTTTTATAATTCTTTTTTAATATTATAATATTATATTTACTTTTTAAAATGGTTTAAAATAATACTACCAACCTATAACCTTTCCCAATTAACCTTCATCCTTCTTATATATCTTATTTATATTTTATAATATTATAATATAATATTATTATATCTATTATGTTTATAATTTAATACTACCTTAAAAAACCTATTTTATTTTTATATATATATTATATTAAAAAAAAATTTATATATTTATAAATATTTTATTATTTTTCCAATTTTATTTCATTATTATTTATTTATTATTTATTTATTATTACCCCAATTTACCTAAAATATATTATAGGTATCTGGTATATCTTTTAGTATTTATTCTAGGTAAAAACCGTATTCTAAAGAAAATTTACCTATTATTTATTTAAATAAGTTATATTATTATAATTTTAGTTTTACTTTATATTCTTATTAAAATTTATTTCTTAATAAAAATAATTAAATTTTAATATAGAAAAACATTTTATATATTATAATATTTAAATTTTATGAAGTGGTATGGTAATGGTTCGGATGTAGAATAATAATAAAATTTAAAATAATTTTATTATTTTTTTTTTTTTATAAATAATAAAAATGTTATATACCTGTAATATATTCTAGGTAAATCGGGGTAGTAATAAATAATAAAAAATAATAAAAATGTTATTATATTATAAAAAGGTTATTCTGGGGGAGGGTTGGGGTATATGCAGTTTGTATAAGGTATGAATATATATAAATAATTTTACATTTTTATGAAAAACTATTATCCATTTTTATTTTTACAATTTTTTTAATATTATAAAATTATATTTATTTTTTAAAATGGCTTAAAATGGTATTGTTAATTTATGGCCCTTTTTAATTAACTTTAATCTTTTTTATATATTTTATTTGTACTTTGTAATATTGTAATATAATATTATTATATCTATTGTATTTATAATTTGGTATTATTTGAAAAAATTTATTTTATTTTTATATATATATTATATTAAATAAAAAAAAACTTACATATTTATAGGTATTTTATTATTTTTTAATTTTATTTTGTTATTAACTTTTTTTAAATGTTTTGGTCTTTTTGTTAAAGATTATTATGGTGTTTTGGATTTAATATAATATTTTAATATTATGTTATATTAAGATTATAATTCTGGTGTAATTATATATTATAAAAATAATTTATTTATTGAAAATGGGGAATTATATAAAAAGTGTGGCTACGCCTTTCTGGCGCAATTCTGGGAATTAATTACTAAAATTTTATTATAGCTTTTTTAAGGTTTTTAAACTTTTAAAAAATTTATTAAAAAATTATTAATAATATTTAATAATTATTTTTATTATATTTAATTTTTTATTTATTAGGTTTATAATTCTTATATATTCTAATAATTTTGGGAAGATTATTTATTTTAGTGTTATTGATATTATAATTATTTTATAATATAATTTTACTTTATATTTATTTTATTAATATTTATTAATTATAATATAAGATTTATAAAGGAATTAATTTTAAAAGAAAATGTATATATATTACCTTATCCTTAATAATCTACATTATTTTTATATATTATTATTATAGCAATTTTTTATTTAAAAAATTTAATTGATATTAAATGTTTTATTATTCTTTAATAATAATTTATTATAAATCTTTAATAATTTCTTAATATATTTAAATTTAAATTTTAATAAATATAACTTTTCCATTAAAAATATATTTGCCCTTATTTAAAATTCCTTAATATATATAATTAAAAAAAATAAGGAAAAAGATAAAGAGGTAGATATGGAAGAAAGTAATTTTAATAAATATAATTTGAAATAAATATAAAATAATTTTGGATAAATGTAATTTTCTTAAAGGACCTTATTAATATATTATTATTTATATTTTTTTATTTAATTATAAATTTTTCTTATTTAATTCAAAATTTCTAAAAACATTTGTATTAAGTAAATTATAATGCTATTCTATATATAAATAATTAAATTTATTTAAAAAATTAATAGGCTATTAATAGGATTTTATTGGGGTTGAATAACACTCTTTCATAATCTGCGCTAATTAAGAAAGCTCTCTAGAAACGTTTGTGCTGGGCAAGTCGTAGTGCTATTCTGTACATGGGTAGTTGAACCTTTTTGAGGAACCAACGGGCTACCAGCGGGGCTTCATCGGGGTCGGACAACGCTCTTTCATAGTCTGCGCTAGTTAAGAAAGCTCTATTTCATTATTAACTTTTTTAAAAATATTTTAATCTTTTCATTAGAAATTATTATAATATTTTAAATTTAATATAATATTTTAATATTATATTATATTAAGATTATAATCCCAATACAATTACATGTTATGAAAATGATTTGCTTATTAAAAATGGAGAATTGTACAAAAAATATGGTTATGCTTTTTTGGTGTAATTTTAAAAGTTAATTATTAAGACTTTATTATAATTCTTTTAAGGTTTTTAAATTTTTAAGAAATTTCTTAAAGAATTATTTTTATTATATTTAATCCTTTATTTATTAAATTTACAATTTTCATATATTTTAACAATTTTAAAAGAATTATTTATTTTAATATTATTAATATTATAATTATTTTATAATATAATCCTATTTTATATTAATTTTATTAATATTTATTAATTGTAATATAAAATTTATAGAGAAACTAATTTTAAAGGGAAGTATCTATGTCTTTCTTATTTCATTAATTACACCACAAATCTAATTGACCAATTAGTTCCCAAAGAATTTAACAAAAAAACCCCATAATTTTGGACATTAAATCCTACTATATACATATTTCCGGTTGTAATCAGATATAATATGGTTTAAAAAATTATAAATTAAATTAATTTTTAAATGATATTAATTATTAATGTTTTTAGGTGGTTTTTAAATTAATATAATGAATTAAAGTGGTTTTGAATTTTGATGTACCTTATGTGCGTCTTTGTGACTTTTTTGTGGTATATAGTTTTTTTAATTAAATAAGAGTTTATATTAGTAAAATCCCCCTATAAATTATTTAATTAGGGTATTAAATAAAAGCTTTAATAATTACTTAAATGTAAGGTGATTATATGTTGAAGAAGGTATTTAAATGATTAGATAAAAGGTTAATAGAAGTAATTGTTGGTAATGGTAATTGGTGTTTAAGAGGTAGAATTAATGATATATTTAATAAGAGAAAAAAACTATAAATTATTATAAAAAGGTATATGAAAGGTAATGTTTAAAGAGTTTAATCTGATTAGATAAGAATTAACATTTGGGAATTTATATATTAAATAGGAATTTTAATTTAAAATTAATGTTATTAAATAGGAGCTTTAATAGTTTCTTAGATATAAGGTAATTATATTTTAAGGAAGGTATTCAAATAATTAAATAAAAGGCTAATTAATAAAAATAATTACTAGTGTTTAAGAGATAGAATGGATGATGTATTTAATTGGAAAATAAATTATAAATTATTGTAAAAAGTTATATAAAATGTGATGTTTAAAAAACTTAACCTGATCAGGCAAGAATTAACTCTTAAAGGCTTATTTACGTCCAGAAAAGCCTGTGGAAACCCTAGAAGGGTTTATTTTATGGAGGTTAATAAAGTTTTGTAAAGTAGTTTTAGTTACGTAATTATACTACCCTGGTTTATTATAATAAAGAATTTAATCCGATTAGAAAAGAATTAATTCTTAAAGACCTATATATTGAATAGGAGCTTTAATAACTACCTAAATATAAGGTAGTTTTATCCTAAAAAAAATATTTAAATAATTACATATAAGAATTAATACAGGTAATTACTGGCAATGGTAATGCGCTCAAAAAATAGAAAAGACGATATATTTAATAAAAAAACAAATTTATAAATTATTGTAAAAAGTTATAAAAAAAAGTAATAATTTTCTAGAGTTTAATTTAATAAACCAAGAATCAACTCTTAAAGGCCTATTTATATCCTAAAAAAGTTTGTGGAGACCCTAGAAAAGGTTATTCCATAAAGGCTTATAGGATATGCCTTACACTTTAACTACCCCATAATAAACCAAAAATTTAAATGATATAAAAGATACCAGGTAATTATATCCTAAAAAAAATCTATGTCTTTCTTATTTCATTAGTTGCGCCACAATCCTAACTGACCAATCAGCTCCCAGAGAAATCCCTTGTAATTTCAGACATTTTCAACTGCTACAGTTATGGGACAAAAAAACCGCACACCTCAAATTTTGTACCCCTAACATTCAAATTTAAATAACTTAATAAAGAAAATAGATAAAATTAATT
>MU623722.1:0-13965 GCA_025201765.1 Daldinia sp. FL1419
AATATAATAAAAATAATTATTAAATATTATTAATAATTTTTTAATAAATTTTTTAAAGGTTTAAAAATTTTAAAAAAATTATAATAAAATTTTAATAATTAATTTCTGGAATTATATTAAAAAGGTGTAGTTATATTTTTTATATAATTTTTTATTTTTAATGAATAAATTATTTTTATAATATGTAATTATATTAAAATTATAGTTTTGATATAATATAATATTAAAATATTATATTAAATTTAGAATATTATAATAATTTTTAATAAAAGGATTAAAATATTTAAAGAAGATTAATAATGGAATAATATTGGAAAAATAATGGAGTATTTATAGATATATAAATTTTCTTTTATTTAATATAATATATATATAAAAATAAAATAGGTTTTTTAAGGTAGTATTAAATTGTAAATATAATGGGTATAATAATATTATATTATAATATTATAGAATATAAATAAGGCATATAAAAAAGATTAAAATTAATTGAAAAGGGTTATAGGTTAATAGTACCATTTTAAATTATTTTAAAAAACAAATATAATATTATAATGTTAAAAAGAAGGTTATAAAAATAAAAATATATAATAACTTTTTATAAAAATATGAAATCATTTATATATATTTATACCCTACATAAATTACATATATTCCAACCTTCTTCCAAAACAACTTTTTTATAATGTAACAACATTTTTATTATTTATTAAAAAAAATAATAAAATTATTTTAGATCTTATTATTATTTTACATTTAAATTACCACCATATCACTTTACATAACTAATATTATAACATATAAAATATTTTTTTATATTAAAGTCTAATTATTTTTATTAGAAGGTAAATTCTAATAGAAATATAAAATAAAATCAAAACTATAGTAATGTAATTTATTTAAATAAATGGTAAGTAGGTTTTTTCCGGAATATAGTTCTTACCCAAAACAAATACCAAAAGATAAACCAGATACTTATAATATATTTTAAGTAAATTGGAATAATAATAAATAATAATAATAATAAATAAATTTTTATTTAATTAAATTAAATTTTTAAGATTTATTTAAATATTAAATTAAAATAATATAATTATGTAATTAAAATTATATTTTTATAAAATAATCTTTTCTAAAATTTTTAAGCTTTTTTTTAAACATATATAAACCTTTAAGAATTAATTTTTATTTAATTAAATTATATTCTTTATAAAAATTAAATTTTTTAATATAGTAAATAGGAATTCTAATTATTCTTATAGGATATATTTTATATTTTAATTATTTTATAATAAATTAAAAAATATAAAATAATTATATCTTAAAAAAAATATTAAAATAATTGAATAAAAAAATAAAAAAATAAAATTTTTAATAATAATAATGTATATTAGAGAATTAAAGGGTAAATAAGTTAAAGGATATAAAATAACTATATTTGAAAGAAGGTATTAAGATGATTAGATAGAAGAATAGATATATTGAATAGGAGTTTTGATAGCTCTTATAGGATATGCCTTATATTTTAATTAACCTATAATAAGCCAGAGGTTATATAAATTAGAAAATATAAGGTAATTATATCTTAAGGAATATAATAAGATAATTAAGTAGAATAACTATTGTAGGTAATTATTTAATAATGGTAATATATATAGTAAAATTATAAGCCTAAAAATATATATTATTTATATAAAGTTTTATAAAAATGATTTTTAAAGAATTATATAGAATTTAAATTAATTAGGTAAGAAAATAACTTTTAAAAACCTATTTATATTTAAAAAAATATATATAAACTTTAGAAGGGGGGGTTAATAGGGTTTTTTAGGGTAATTCCTATTATATAATTACTTTACCCTGGTTTAATATAATTATTTTATAATAGTAAATTAGGGTAATATAATTAAATAATAAGAATTATTTTGAAGGATTTTATTAACCCTCCCCTTTTTAAGGTTTATAACTCTTTTAAATATAAATAGGTTTTTAAAAATTGTTTTTTTATTTAATTAATTTAAATTTTATATAATTTTTTAAAAATTATTTTTATAAAGTTTTTATATAAGAATATATAATTTTAATTTCTCTTTTTAAAAATATCTTTTTAAAATACGTTATTATTGATAAATAATCACCTATATTTGTTCTTTTATTCAATTAATTTATTCCTTTCTTCAAAATATAGATACCTTATATCTTTAAATTTATATAATCTTTGGTTTGTTATGGGTTAGTTGAAATATAAGATATATCTTGTAGGAGTTATTAGAGTTCTTATTTAATAATAATGTATATAATAAGGTTATAAGTTTAAAAAAATATATATTATTTATATAAAATTATATAAAAATAATTTATAATACATTATATAAAATTTGAATTAATTAAGTAAAAAAATAATTTTTAAAGGTTTATATATATTTAAATAAATATATGTAAATTTTATAAGGGAAGATATTTTATAGATTAATGGGATATTTTAAGGTAATTTTTATTATATAATTATATTATATTTATTTAATATAGGTGATTATTTGCCAATAATAGTACATTTTAAGAAGATATTTTTAAGGAGGAAATTAAAAATTATATTTTTTATATAAAAGTTCTATAAAAATGATTTTTGAAAGAATTATAAAGAACCTAAATTGATTAAATAAGAAAACAACTCTTGAAGACCTATTTATAACTAAAAGAATATATATAAACTTTATAAAAAGGAATTAATAAAATCCTTCAAAATAACTTTTATTATATAATTATATTATTCCAATTTAATATATAATTATTTATTAATAATAATATATTTTAGGAAGATATCTTTAAAAAAAAAGGATTAAAAGAATTATATAAAACTTAATTAATCAAATAAAAAAATAATTCTTAAAAACCTATTTATATCCAAAAAAACATATATAAATCTTAAAAAGGAAAATATTCCATAAATTAATAAAATCTTATAAGGTAGTTCTTATTATATTAAACTAAAGTAATGTAATTATATTATAAAAGTAATTTTAAAGGACCCTATTAATCCCCACCCTTTAAGGTTTATATACTCTTTTAAATATAAATAAATCTTTAAGAATTATTTTCTTACCTAATCAATTTAAATCCTATACAATTCTTTAAAAATCGTTTTTATAAAACTTTATATAAATAATATATATTCTTTTAACCTATAATTTCATCAAATATATTACCATTAATAAACAATTATATAAATCTATTTCTCTATCCAATCAACTTATTCTACTTTTTAAAATATAATTACCTTATATTTTCTAACTTATATAACCTCTGACTTATTATAAATTAATTAAAATATAAGGCATATCCTACAGGAATTATTAAAGCTCCTATTGAATAGAAATTGAACTGATTAGATAAGAAAGATAATTCTTGAAGACCTATTTATATCCAAAAGAACTGTGGAAACCTGGAAGGTTTGGCTTTAAAGAGGTTAATAGGATCTTTACAAGGTAATATTGAACCAATATAATATAAATACGTGATTATAATACACAATAAAGATACATAATAGGAGTACGTAGTAAGAATACATAATAAAACCCTAATAAACCCTTATAAAATTTATAAACATTCACTTAAATATATATAGGCCTTATTAATTGCTTTCCTACTTAATCAACATAAATCATAGATAATTCTTCAGAGATTATTTCCAGATAACTTTATATAAATAATATATATTCTTTTGGGTTTATAACCTCTTTATATGCGCTACCATTACAAAACAGTCACATATAATAATTTATTTATCTAATCATTTAATACCTCTATTAAGATATAGTTACCTTATATCCTCAAGCTCATATAACCTCTGGTTATTATAGGTTAATTGAAGTGTAGGACATATCCTGCAAAAACTATCAAAGTTCTTGTTCAATATTTATTATTTAATTGTTCCATATTAATTTAATATAATTTAAATATTAAATTAATAATTATAAAATAAGATTAATTAATTTCAAAAATCAAACTAATCACAAAGCAACTAATTCAAAAAAATTAATATAAATATATAAATAAATAAATACTATTCTAAAATATTTAATTAAATAAAATTTAATTTTTAAAAATATATATATATTTAAATAAAATTTATAAAGATTTTAATATAAATTATTTTTAGAAATTAATAAGTTTTTATAAAGTAATTTTAATTATAAAAATATTGAATTAGGGTAGTGTAATTATGTAATTAAAGCTACCTTATAAAAGCCTATTAATTCCATGGTATAATTGCTTTTAAAATCTCTATAAACTTTTAATATATTATTTTAATAAAATATAATAAAATATTAAAATAATAATATATTGAATAGGAATTCTGATAGTTCTTGTAAGATATGCCCTGCACTTCAACTAACCTATAATAGGCCAGAGGTTATATAAGTTAGAAGATATAAGGTGATTATATCCTAAAGAAGATATTAAGGTGATTAGGTAGGAAAATTAATAGTAATAATTATTTATTAATGGTAATGTATAAAGAGTTATATAAATAATATATTTAATAAAAAAATAAATTTATAAATTATTGTAAAATTTATAAAAGAAATATAATAATCCTTACAAATTTAATTTAATTAAATAAGAAAATAATTCTTGAGGGTTTATTTATATTTATATGAGTTTATAGGAATTTGAGAAGAATAAGTTCTATAGAAGCTAATAAGGTTTTTAAAATTATTCTTATGTTTTTAATTAGATTTCTTTTTTAATTATTTTTATAATTGAGTTACCCCAATTATATAAGTTTTTTTGGGGGGGTTTTTCTTTTTTAAAAAAAGGGGGGGGGGGTTATAGAGGGTTGTAATGTAATTACATAATTGAAGCTGCAAGACTTTATTAACCTCCATGGAACTAACCTTTTTAAGGTTTCTATAGGTTTTTTTATATGTGAATAAGCCTTTAAGAGTTGTTTTCCTATCTGATCAGCTTAAGTTCTCAAGCATAAAATTATTAATTTTCTATAACAATAAATTAAAGTAACAGGACCAAAACAAAATCCGCCAATTTAACTTTTTTAATTAAGGTTTCTACAGGCTTTTTAATACATAAATAAACCTTCAAAAGTTGTTTTTTTGTTTGATTAGTTTAAGTTCTCAAGGATAGAATTGTTAATTTTTAAAACCATAAAATTTTGTACGGTAAAAGTGTAGGGTTAAGGCATATCCTGCAAAAGATATTAAAGCTCCTTAAAAATTGTTTTCCTATCTAATCAACTCAAGCTTTCAAGTATAGAATTGTTAGTTTTTGATAGAGATTTGTACAACAAAATACAGAGCATATCCTGCAAAAGCTATTAAAGTTCCTGGTTAATATAAATAAATTTTCAGAAATTGTTTTTCTATTTAATTAGCTTAAGTTTTTAAGCATAGAATTGTTAGTTTTTGATAAAGATTTATATGATAAAATTGCAAGGCATATCCTGCGGGAGTTATTAGAGCTTTTATTTAATTAGAGTTTTTGTTTAATTAGAGCTTTTATTCAATTAAAGTTTATATTCAATATATAAGCTCTTAAAAATTATTTACCTATCTAATCAGCTTAAGTTTTTAAGCACAAAATCATTAGTTTTTCTATAAAGATTCGTACGATAAAAGTGTAGGGTTAGGGCATATTTTGCAAAAGCTATTAAAACTTATATATAATATAAATAAGCCCTTAAAAATTGTTTTCCTGCTTGATCAACTTAAGTTCTTAAAGATAAAATTGTTAATTTTTTTATAGAAATTTGTACAATAAAAGTGTAAAGCATATCCTACAAAAACTCCTATTCAACATAAATAAACCTCCAAAAGCTATTTATTTATCTAATCAGTTTAAGTTCTCTAACATAAAATTGTTAATTTTTTAAAAAAAGTGTAGGGTTAAAGCATATCTTGCAAAAGCTATTAGAGTTTAAATTCAACATAAATAAGCTTTTAGAAGTTGTTTTCCTGTCTGATTAGCTTATGTAAGAATACATTCAATTATAAATGTTTTTTTAAACTTTAAATTTTTAATGTATTTTTTTATCCCTTATTAATTTATCAACCAGCTTATTAACTTTTATTAGTTTTTATTAATTATTATTAATTATTTATTAATTTTTTATCAATTTCACATAATAATTTATTGGAAAGTTTCAGTATAATATACCGGATTTTGTCTTGGATAAAATAGGACCTATTATATAATTATATTATTCCAATTTAATATAAGTAAAAGGATATAGGATAACCATATTTTAAAAGGTATAATAAAATGATTAAATAAAAAAACTATTATAAATAATTATTTGGCAATGGTAATATGTATAATGAAATTATAAATTAAAAAATATATATATTATTTATATAAAGTTTTATAAAAATAATTTTTAAAGAATTATATTAAATTTGAATTGATTAGGTAAAAAAACAATTATTGAAAATTTATTTATATTTAAAAGAGAATACATAAACCTTATAAGGATATGGCCAATATGGTCTTTCAAGGTAGTTCCTATTATATAATCATATTATCTAGATTTAATATAAATTATTTATAAAAGATTTTATATAAGTTTTTAAAAATAATAATATTATAATATATTAAGTATTTATAAAAAACCTTATCTGAAAATTTAAGGATTGTGTCAGCCCTTGGGGTGTACATTTAGGTGGTTTTACCTGAGATTTGGGGTACCAATTATTATATAATAGTTAAAACCTAAATAAATCTGTATTAATAATGAATTAATTATATATTTTCTAAAAATCTATATTAAATTTGTAACATAAATATTTATACTAAATCTAACTTTAGACAATATACAATTCTACCGGGCCAAATGGTTTGTACTTCTAACAGGATTTATATCATCTTCCTCATCCCAAAATGTTTATCCTTAAATATTATATATGACTTTTTTAATTAATTTATATACTAATATTCTATCTATATTATTAAATATAAAAATTTAATTCTCTTTTATTTTAATATATATTTATTAATATATTATATATTTTATACCAAATATCTATTATTAATATAGGTTAAGAATAAATTTATGCCATTATATTTATTTTGTAATTCCATACTTTTAAAATTTTAAATCTTATATATATTACTTAAATCACAATTTATTATAATTTAAGGACTATTATAATAAAATTTATATTTAAATATTTATTAATATATTTGTAATATCCAATTTTTAGATATATAAATCCATATTAAATTTTTCTTTTCTTACAAATAAATATATATTTAATCCTTAAATAACCTAATATTATTAAATTAATTATAAATTAATAAAACTTCATATTTTATAGTTAATTTAATTATAAATGCCTTTTCCTCCTCTTTACTAATTTTATAATTATATTTAGCAAAATTAGGGGGTTATTAAAACTATAATAATTATATATTAAATAAAAAGAAATAATTATTATATTTTCTTTATTTTAAAATATAATTATAAATTATTAATATATATTTAAATAATTTAATTAAAGAAATTATAAATAAATTTATATAATATTTTTATAACATAATTTATTTAATATTTTCATTTACTTTTTCTACTTTCCCATTAACTCTAGAACATAATAGAATAATTATTTTGATTATAAATCCATAGCTCTTAATCCATTACTCAACATCATAATTTATAAAATTGCTAATATTATCATTAATCCATTTTTATAAATAACTAAAAATATTATTAATTAATTTTAATAATAATATATAATTAGTAAATAATATATTTAATATAATTATAATTATAATCTATCTTATAATATATTTAATAATTATTAATATTATAATAATATATATTAATATATAATTAATTACTTATTTAATTAAAAATGTAAATAATTAAATAAATTATAAATTAAATAACATAAAATCTAACTTCTTCATTAATTAATAATTAAAACATTCAATTATTATTTTCTACACAACTAATATTAAATTCAAATACCAATATTCCTTTAATATTTTTCATTAAAATATTCCCATAATAAAATATCCATAATTTATATATAATAAATATATATAAACCAATAATTCATCATAATTTGGCACTTCTTAAAGAATTACCACTTTATAAACCAATCCTATTACATATAATAAATCATTAAATACTTATTCATACATTAAAATTTTATCCAGGACAAAGTCCAGTGTATTATATTGAAACTCTTTTAATAAATTATTATGTGAAATTGATAAGAAATTAATAAATAATTGATAATAATTGATAAGAATTAATAAGAATTAATAAGGTAATTGATAAATTAATAAGGGATAAAAAAATATATTAAAAATTTAAAGTTTAAGAAAATATTTATGATTAGATATATCCTCTCTTTATTAGGTGATTATAATATTGTTATTATAAATGAATATAACTTTAAAATAAATCTAATCAGGTAAACAATAAGGTTCATAAATATACCTTCCCTAATTTGAATAACCAAAAAAAAAAAAAAAAAAGGCCCATTGTAAGTACCTCCCAGGAGGGTCCCCAAAAGGCTGCCAAAGGCTTCAAATAATTGAAAACCTTATATAATTATTATAATCAATCAAATATTTTAATTTACAAAACATTTTATTTTTTCTTTTACACTTATATCTCACTTCTTTCTTACTCTTTTCCAATACTTTTTTTTTCTATAAATTATTATAAATTATAATAATCATTTATTAACCTAAATCTTTACATAATAAAAGAATTTACCACCTATTAAATCAAATTTATAACTTATTTAATCAAATTTATAACCCTTTAAATTATCAGATCTTTTTTTTATATAAATTCTTAATTATTAATTATAAT
This sequence comes from Daldinia sp. FL1419, assembly GCA_025201765.1. Lineage (NCBI taxonomy): Eukaryota > Fungi > Ascomycota > Sordariomycetes > Xylariales > Hypoxylaceae > Daldinia > Daldinia sp. FL1419. Next base: position 8,843 of record MU623722.1, read on the forward strand.
AAATTGAAACCTAAGGTTTAGATTATAATTACATTTTAAGTAGGTTAAATGTAATATTGCCTTCAATACCACGTTATAGAATTATATCCCATACCTTTCCCTTTTTAATACCTCATAAATTAATAAGGTGGTAAGGTTAAGTACATATATATTATTTACTTATAATTACTTATTTTATAAATTATTATTACCTATCTAATAATCTGGAATCTTTATTTAAAAATAATATAAAAAATTATTGTAAAGGTTATTTTATAATTAATTTTAACTTAATTTTATTAACAATTCCAATAATTGTAAATTAAAATTGCCTTAAAAATTATCCTTTAAATAATCTTTAACAAATCTAACTTACAATCCCACATTTAATTTATCTTAAAGGTTATTCTTTAAATAACCTTTAACTAATTTAACTTATAATCCTATATGAAGTTCATTTTAAAGGTTACCCACCTGATTATAATTTTATTAAAAAACCATATAATAATTAAAATATCTATATTATTTATTAGCTTTCCTTAATTTATTAATAGATTTTTAATAAACCACTTCCCTAATATATAAATGATTTTTATAATTATCCTATTTTAAAATAAAATATAACTATTAAAAAAAAATTTAATAAAATATTAACAACTAAAAAAATAATATATTACCCACATTATTAACAAATATAATTTAATATTATACTTATTATTAATAATATTTATAATAAATATTACATTAAAAATAATAAAAAATAACACAATAAGCCATTCTTCTTTTCAATAACAAACTCTTTAAATTTTAAATTTATCCCCACTCATTTCCCATTACTTTCACCATTAAAAAAATAATTAATTATTTATATATATATTAATATAAATATTTTTATTATATATATTAATTATTATTTTTAAAAAAATAAAGAAATTAATATTATTATTTAAATTTATAATTAATAATATAAATATTAAAACCATATAATCCACTTTTTATAAAATATAAATAAAATATATAATAAATTCCCCCTACTCCCTAAACATTTAAATATAATAATTTTCTACCCATATAAATCTAAAACTACACTACAAATAACCTACCAATTCCAAATACAATTCTATATATAAAGGTATATAATCTAAAAATAATTAATTTACCTTACTATTAACTATTTTAAATATTATAATTTAATTATTAATTAAAGAAATTTAAACTAATTATTAAATAATATATTTATATTTAATTATTTAAATATTAATAAATTAAATAATTTAATAAATATTATTATATAAAATCTAATAATAAATTAATTAACACAAAATAATAATACCTACAATGAAATTGTTATATCAAATACATTATTTAATATGCCTAAAATAGATTTCCTCTATAAAAAAATAAATTATTAAAATAAATCTAATAATATAATACTATTAAAGCACCATAACCCCCATAAAACTTATTAAATATTTATACCTTCCTTTTATAAAACCTTTTTAAATAAATTTAACCAAATTTAAATATTTCTTTCCCTCTTTTACCCTACCCTATATCCTAATAAATTAACTAATTTTATAAAACTAAAATAGTATTTAATTAAATATTAAAATTATATAAATTTTATTATATATTGGAATAATAGATGATTTATTAAATATTATATTTTTTCATATATTATTCTAAATATATTTATATATAAATAAGTTAAGGGGTATACCAAATTTTATATATAAAAAAACCACTTAATTCTTATTATAAAAGAAGAATTTTAATAAATTCTTAACAATCCTAATAAACCAAAAATCCAAACATTTTTTAACTAAATATCATAATATATTAACATATTAAAAAAAACATAATTATATTAATATTAACATTACAAAGAATATAAAATATATATATATTATTTAAATATACCATTTATTTTCATAATTTTAATACCAATCAATTACCATTAATAAAACCTATATTAATATATACCTAATTTTAAAACTTAAAAAAAAATTAACAAATCCTACCACATGGTAATATTATAGAAGTTACTTTGAAAAAACCCTTATATTATTATTTAATATTTTTATTTAAAGGTTATATTGTTTAAAAAAATTATATTAATAAAAAAATATAATTTTATAAATTAATAATATTAATTTAAATAATAGAACTATAATTTTGGTTATAATTACAATTTAAATTAATTTAAATCTAACTTTAAAATCAATATAATTGAAAAAAATTGTATTTATTTTACTAAAATATAGGATTATTATATTATTATTATAAATTTATTCTCTAAAATTATTGGATATAAAGGCAATAATAATTTATTTAATTTTAATCCTTTAATTATTAAAATTATATAAGATTAATTAAATTATATTATTAATTATTATTAAAAACCTCATTATATATTAATTTATTATTTAAAAATAAATAAGAAAAAAATGAAGATTGTTGTAAAGAGAAGGGAATCCCTACTTAAACCTAAATGTTATTTTAACTTCTTTAAAGAATTAAAGGATAAAATCAAATTAATTAAATTAGAAAGGAAAAGGTGATAATCTTTTAAATTAATTAAAAATAATCCTATTTTAAATTAATATAATTAATTAATATTATTATATTAATTAAGAAATATTAATATATCACCTTATACTAACATATAAACCATTATTAAATATATTATCAAATATTATAATAAAAAAGAATTAATTAAGATATTTATTGAAATATTTATTAAAATTTTATTATATATTTTAACTAAAAATTTAATATTATTATTTATATTAAAAATAATAAATAAATTAATTAGGGAAAAAAATTATTATATTTAAGAAATCTATTATATATTATTTAATCTTTTTTTTCAAATTGGTAGCCAAGTTTGTTAATATGTGGATTATTACCCTTTTGATACCCATTCTGAACTTATTAACATATAAGCCAAAGATAAATATCCATTATTTTTAAATATATATAAAAAATATTTTAAATATTTAGAAATTATAGAAAATATATTATATTTTAAGTTTTTAAAATGGTAGAACTTTATGTTATAAAATCTTAAAAGATAGGTACTATAATAACACCCTATAAAACCCCATATATTTATATATTTCTTATAATATAAATCTATTTATAATCATTTTTAATTTAAAGATTTTTATTATATAAAATTAACATTAAACCATCCCTATTGTAATTATGCAGAATTTTTTTTTCTTAGAAGATTAAAGTTTCAGATATATGTAAAGATATACCTTTAATATTAATAAATCTATTAATATTTAAATAATTATTATAAAAATATAATTAAATTTAATTAAAAATCTAAGGAAAATATAGAAAGTAAATTTAAATATAATTAAATAAAGATAAATATTATTTTAAAAAATTAATAAGAATTAATATATATAATTTTAGAATTAAATCCTAAATAAAAAGAATTAAATCTTTTAGGTTAATAAAATATTAATTTAAATTATAATTAATTAATTTATATTAATTAATATTAAAATCTATTTTTTTTATTTAATTATTAAAAAAAATTATAAAAATAAATTTAAAGTAATTTTAATATTATTTAATTATTTTTAAAAATTTAAAATATTTTAAATGAAAAATAGTGTGTAATTTATGATATAGTGATAGGTCATTATTAGAAAAATTAAAAAAATGGTATAATACCACTATTATTCCATATTTAATTTAATGGAAGAAAAAGAATTGGCAAATCTTACCTCATTAACATCCTCTTTTTACATTTGTAGGTGGTTATTTTATTCCAGAAATTCCTTGTTATATAAGCCATACCTACTAGTATAACCAATAATTTTATTACAGGATAGATTTTATATTTAATTTTATACCTTTTGATTAAATAAACCTATTAATTTATAATTAATAATCTATTAATATTAAAAATAATATAACACTTTTTTAAAGGTATTTATTATTTAATAATTAATAAAAAAAATATATTTAGGTTTTAAATTTTTAATTAGATAAATAAATGCCTAAATAAGATTTTCTTACACCACCACAACAAGTATTTTAGAAGATTAAATATAATTATTATCAACAATTTCTTCCAACTGCCTCCAATTTTAAAAAAATTACTATTTATATTAGATGGTATTTTAAAATTAGATAAAATTATTAGGAAAAATGTTTACTAATTATTCACACACTCTATCTTCTTAAATATTATATTATATTAATAAAATAAAAAGCAAATTATTTTTAGAAAAATTTTTAAGAAATTCTGTATAAACAAAATATCAATTATATTATAAAAATTATTAAATTCCCAATACATAATAAAGCTTACTTCAATAAAAATTAAACAATTCACTAAAATTCTATAAATATATCTTTTAAAAAAGTAAATAAATAAATATAATTAAAAATATATAATACATTTAATTGCCCTTATAATTTATATTAACACAATAAATAATAATTTTAAAATAATAAAGGTAAAATCCCAAATTATTAAAAACCTATTCAAAATTTTCCCTATTTATATTAAATACAAAATTATAATAACTTAAAATATTTAAAATTAAACAAATTTAATTAACAATACATAAGATTATATTTACAACATATTATAAACCAAAAAAATTAACATAAATCAGGATCCCTTAAAGATTATAATAATTATTCTTAATAAATATAAGGGACCTCCTTTTATTTTTTTTAATAATAATAAGTTATGGGATAATTACAGAAACCCCATTATTCTAATTAAATATATATATTAAGAATTTAATTTTTAAGAAATAACCTATATTAAAATATAATTTTCCTTAATAATTTCTTATACTATTATTATTTATAAATTATAAAGTTTTACTTTAAAATAAATTATTTATAATATCTTTAAATATAAATTCATTTTTAATCTATTATATATTATAATATCATAAATATTAAATTTATTAGGTTTAATATTTAATTATTTATTTAATTATAATTATATATATTATAAAATTCCAATATTTTTAATACAAATGAAATTTAATAATAATAAATAAAAATAATAATAACAATTAAATAAATTATTAAATATATTTAATTTATAATTAATATAAATAAATATTTAATAAATTTATTATTTATAAAATATTTAATAAAAA
>MU623723.1:0-13911 GCA_025201765.1 Daldinia sp. FL1419
AAGAAAGAATTAATATATTTTGGTATAAGAATAATTGTTTAAGTAGTAATATTTATATAATAATAATAATTAATGATTTATAATTTATAAATATTTATTTATTAAATTATATAAGTAAAATAATTAAATATTATTTCTTATAATCTTTTTTACCTTATATAATATATATTTTTTATTTTATAATTATTATTATTTAACCCTTCTTTTATTTTTAATATTTTATTAATAATTTAAATAAAATTTATTTTATAATTTCTTTCTTTTTTAATTATAATTTTATTATATTAATTATTACCCTATTCTTATTTTATAAAATTCTATTATAACCTTTAAAGAATTTAAGGATTTATTAATTAATTAGAATAATTTTAATAAAGGAATTAATTAATATTTAATATTTTTCCCAAATTCCTTTTTCAATAGGGATCCCTAATATTTACCTAATTACCATTATTTCTATTCCTTTTAATTTACCCTATTTATCTTATATAATAGGGATATAACCCAGGTTATAATTTTGGATATAATATAAGCCTTATATTAGCCCAACCCCCTCCTCCAACCCCGGGAAATGGTTTTAAATCCTTTGGACTACTATTGAATAATTTATATATGATTATAGTGCTACCCCCAAATGCTAGAGCAGGTAGAGGGAATTAACCAATAAAAAATTATAATTCTTCCTTTTTAATAACATTATTATTTATATAAAAAAGAATTTTTTAAAATTAAATTTTTATATTTATTAATAATTAATAAATATTAATTTATTTTATAATTTTTTTAAAATATATTCTTAATAAAATATATTTATTTACTAATTTTTTTTAGATGAGTCGCTTTGTGGCTTATCCTATTTTTATTATTTTATACTTTTAATCAGTCTTAAATGCTTTTATATAATTTTATTTAAACTTTTTTCATTTTTTTATTTATTATATAATAATATTATATTATTTTTTTACCTTATTAATAAATTATATGGTAAGATTATGTTATTTTATCCTTTTATTAATAAATTATTATATTATATAATTATAGGTTTCTATTTTAAATTTAAATTGAAACCACTTTTTTTTAAATATTCTTTTATATCTTTTATAACATAATTAAATTTATTTTAATTATTTTTAACTTTATTTTTTAATGTGTATTTATTGTATAATAAAATTAAATTTATATTTTTATAAATTGTGTTTTAGTAAATTTATTTATATTAATATTTTATTTTTAATAGTGGTTGTAGTTGATTTATTTTAGGTAAGATTTTTTGAAAATTTATAGAAATTGTAAATCTTATGTTATATATCATATAATTAAGTAAAATCTTATAATTATTATTAAATTTAAATTTTTTTAAATCCTAATTAATATTTTATAATAATTCTTAATATTTATTCCAATTTAATTTTAGTGTGTAAGATTGTTATTGGTGAGGTAAATATTTTAAAGGTGCTTGTAATGTTTTTTAATTGGATTAGAAAGTGTATTTAATTTATTGTAGAGGAAAGTGAAGATAAGGATGTTTAGTTTTTAAAAAATCCTTAATTAATAATTAGTGGTTTTAATTGGGACTTTATATTTATTTTTATTTAAAATTTTTATAATAAATTATATTTTCCCTTTTTATATAATTTGGTTTTTGAGATAGATGATTTATTTGAGAAAATGTTCTTTAATTTTGAGATTGACGTTGATTGTATGTTTTATATAATTTGGTGTTTTAAATGGATTTAAAAAATGTATATTAGTAATATTGTTGTTAATATAATAAACAACCTTAATGTACATTTTATTGTTTTTATTTTTAATTATGTTATTTTAAGTATTAATAAAATTTATAATTTATTATTAAATAATATTTATTTTTTTGGTTTTTTTATAAAGATTAAAAATATTATTTTTATAATTTATAATTAAATGTTATTTTTATTAATAATTATGAAAATAATTTTATCTTTTTTTATACCTTTATTTATATTAATTATGAATATTTATTATATTTAGTTGTTTATGGATCCATAATTGGAATCATTTTCCTATCAAATATGGCATATTTATATTATATAAAGAATAACAATATTTTTTATTATTATATTATTATTTCTGGTTGTTTTAACAGGGCTTATATTTCCTATTATTATAATAATAATGGTAGTAAATATTTATATTAATTTAATATATATTTTTATTATTAATTTCTATTAATTATTATTAAAAAATAAATTAATATATTATAATTTTATTTAAATATAATAAAATAGGGGGTATTTCTACTATTATGTTAATGGGTAGATTAATACTGTCTTAGTTTGAATTAGTTAGTGATAATAATGTTTTACTATTATTTTATAAATTTAAAATTATTTAGTAAGAAATTAAAAGGTTAAATAATATAGTTAATTGGATTAAATAAGATATAAAGGTAAGTATTGTGTACCTTTATTAATTTTAGGAGGTTATTAATAGTTTGTTTTTTTGGGGTGATGATGATATTTAAAGTTTTTAATAGGTTTTTTTTTATAAAGTTAATTGGTAAGTATTATAAATGTTAGGTGGTATTATAGGTTTAATAATAAATGAAAAAGGATAAAAATAGATTATATTATTTTTTTAATTTCTTTAATATTATGGTTTTTTTTAATTATATTTATATAATTATATTAATTATTATTGGTTTAAATAATTTATTTTTTTTTAATAATTTATTATTTTTCTTATATGTTAAATAATTATTATTTATTTAAATATGTATTATTTATTTTAAATATTAATATTATATGACTTTTATTAACTTTTAAAATATTTTGGAATATATTATATTTAAAAAGTTTAAATTTAATTTAGGTGGTTTTAATATTCCTAACCTTTAAATGTTCCTAATCCTGAACATTACCATATAAAATTGGTTGTAAATAAAAAATAGAAATTGTAAATTAATATTAATAATATTAAAAAATTAGTTTTATAATTTATTTATAATTATAATAAAATAAATTAAAATTAAGAATTATCATCAAAACCACAGAAATGACTGATTATTATTATCCTAAATTAATTTTATTTTAGGAATTATATAAATCCTTTTATTAAACTCTCCTCCAATCATTTATACTTTAATATTGTACCTTTTGAGCTAAATAACCACTAATTAAATGTTATTATAGAAACCTTTATTAAGATTTAAATTATATAATAATATAATTAAAATATCAATTTTTAATTATAATTTAATTAAAGATATTCTTATTAATTATAAGGATTATATTATTTTTATTAATAATTAATAAAAATTTTTATTACCTATTACAATATAATTATTAATGGATTAATATATTTTAAACCTTTTAGGGATTTTTTAAAATAAATTATTATTAATTATGTTAATTAAGACATTATATATAAATAAAATATATTAGGTAAAGAAAGTTATGAAAATTTGATTAATTATATTTAATAATGTTTAAAAATATACGTAATCATATAGCTACTAATTACTCTTAAATATCTTCATTAAATTGGGTAATGGAGTCATTCCATCCTACCCAAGATTATAAAAGATTTTATGGAGTTATTTGATAAATTTAATATTATTTATATTTATTTGTATAATCTTTATATTTATAATAAAAATTAATTATTAAAACTAAATTTATATAAATAAATTTTATAGATAAATATTGATAATTTATAGGTGTAACCTTTTCTGAACTATAGGTAAAATTTGTATAAAATCTTTTTTAAAAAGAGTAGGGATGCTATTAAATAATGAATTATTTTCTTATATATTATATAGTATTTTATAAATAACTTTAAAAGTATATTTATGTTATATAATTATTTTATTCTAAATAATTAATAATATTTATTAGAAGAATTTGGTAGCCATTAACTCCTATTAAATAGAATAAATTAAATCAATATTAAGCTTAATTGGAATATTAAATTATAAATAAATTATCCTCCTTTCAAATAATAAAAGAGTTATTATTCCTAATAAAATTATATATAAGATTATTTTACCTTCTAAATAATAATGATAGCAAAATATTAAATATAAAAAAATCTTTTTAATCCTAATAATACTTTAAAGGTAAAAATATATATTGTAAAAATTATCCTATATTATTTTTATAATTATTTTAAATATAAAATATTAATATTTATTAAATTTAAATAATGCTTAATCTTATAAAATTACTTTTTATTTTTTATTGTAATTTAATTTATTATTTAGAAGTTAATTTCTTTTTCTTTTTTCTTAATTATGGATAAAATTAGGGAAATTAATTTCTAATTAATTTTAATTTTTTATAATAGTTTACTTAATTAAATAAAACCTATAATTAAAATAAATTATTTTAATAAAGATTAATAAATTAAAATAATTTATTATTACCTTTAATAAATCATTATAAAATTAATTTTTATATTTAATTTATATATTTAAAAGTAGTTGATAATTATTATTATTAATAGTATGAGTAAATATAATCTTTAATTATTTATTAGAAGCAAATATGCTTATTTTTTTAAAAAAGTATTCCCAATATTCTTTATCTTTTAATAAACCTTATACTTTATAAATTTATTAGAAAATATTATATTAAATGTTCTTATAGGTAAATAAATCTAATTAATTAATAATTCCTGAGATTGTTGTAAATAGTATTTATAGGTAAAATTTCTCTTTAACCTTTGAATAGATAAAGTAAATATGGTTAATCTTTCTCCTTACCTTACATATATATTTAACCCATTTTTTCCCAAGAAATTACTAAAAATTATTAAGAAAATCTTAATATAAAATATATTACTTATTTTAATTATTTTTATTATAGTTAAATTATATGGTTAGTGTTGAATAATTTTGTTTAATTATTTATATTAATAATTCTACATTTTTATTTATATTATAAATTAATTTATCTTTATTAAGGAGGTGAATGGTTAGAGGTTGGATGTTAGGTTTAATACTATAAATAAAATATTCAAATATTTAATTTATAATTTCAAAAGGCTTAATAAATTAATTATATAAATATTTGTTAATTTTATTACAATTTTAAGTTTATTAATTGGGATTAATTTATATCTTTTTTGTTTATAAATGTGTAGTAATTCTATTATTATTTTTATAAATATATTTATAAATATATTTAATAGTTTTAATTGAAGTATATATTTCTATATTAATATAAACCTAATATTTTTGATTTAGGTAAGGATTGTACGGGATTATTTAGTTATTATTGAGTATTTGTAATTCCAAATTATTATTAAGAATTTCAACTATAAACCTTTGCTTATAAATTAGATAGCCATTAGGATTCATTATTATTTTGGTATAGAACAATTTTAAAAAGCCTTTAAAATAGGTATTCTTAATTATATACAAAGAATTTGGCTTATTTTGCTTATAAGGTCTATATATTATATTTAAAAGTATTACCTTTCATAAAATATTGTTCGGGTTAATATCTGGCCTGGGTACTTCTGTATAAACCATTTTATTAATATACGCTGGTTATAGATAGAGGTTATAATTAATATTCATTAAAAAGATTAAATAATGTATATGTAATAAATTTTATTTTTAATATTCAATAATCTATACTAACCTTGTACATACCCTAAAATATAATTACAATTTTATATCCTTTAAAAATGCTATACATTTTTAATTAAAGACTTTCATACCAATATTAGGCCAATTACTTATAATCTATCCTAGAAAAAATTTATTTTTAATTTCTGGTTAATTTAGGTTTATTATAAAAATAATAAATAATGTTAGGTGATTAAATTTATAAATGATAATCATTAAATCTTAATAATAATGAAACATAAATCTTTCTAAATTTGTAAATGTTATTAGTAAATAAGTGGTATATCTAATTAATAATATATTAATATCTTTAGTTAATATTATATTATTAAAGTTATTTTTAAAAGCTTTATAAAGATTATTTTATTTATGTTGTAGTTGATTAAAAAGATTTTATTTTATTATAACCTAAATATTAATTAAATATTATTAAAAAAATTATTTAAAAGTAAAAGGTATTAATTTTTATTAATAATAATTATAAAGGTAAAATTAAAAGTATTATTATAATATTAAATTTATTTTTTTATAATTGCTTTTATTGATAAATATTGTTGAATTTTATTTAATCTTTTTGTATGGTTATATTAAAGGATAGGAAAGGGGTATATAAAATGGGTGAGTAATTGGGATTCTTGTATAAGAGTATGTAAAAAAGTCCGAAATATTTTATTTGGTTAAAATAATTTTTTTTTATTATTGTTTTATATTGGATATATTTGGAATAATTTTAATAATATTATTCGTTATTAGAAGATTCTCTTATTTTTAATTAATACTTTTTTTAATAATAAGATTTAGATTTAGTTTTAAAATTATTTTAATTTAAATTTAATTAATTCTATTTTTTTTTAATTAATATACAATATTTTATAATTATTTTTGAATAATAATATATTTTTCTATATAAAGATTTTTCTTATAGATCTTTTTAAATAATTATATTAAAATATCTATATTTAAATTGTTATTATTTGTTATCATTTAATATTAAAAAGTTATTTATAGGTTGTAAAAGTATAATTAGGTATATTATAATCTCTTATTTAATATTATATTTATTAAATTAGTTTAATAATATAAAACTCCTTATATTTAAAAATAATTTAATCTTATATTACCATTGGAACAATTGATAGGCTTATAGTATATAAAGGTAAAAGTAAATGTTAAATTATAATATTAAATATTCTTTTTAAATAATTTAATTTTGGGATTAATTTTAATAAATAATAATTATAAAAATTTGGGTAATTTATAAGTTTTTATTAGGTTAATATCTTTATTTTTATAATATAAATTATAAATTTTAATTTTCCTTATTTTATCCCCTAATTATTTATTTAATTAATGTAATATATTATATATATTATATTATTTATTTATAGTTTTATTATTATAGATTTTGATTATTAAGGGATTATTTTTTAATAATTAGGATAGATATTGTACAGGAGGTTTTGATTCTTGTTGATTATGACCTTTATGTGGTTAATTAGTTATGAATATTGTTAATTTTTTAGTAGGGTGATCTTATCTGGTAGGAGGCTTTAATTATTGTTGTTTAGGGGTTTTATATAATTGAATAGGTTAAATAAGTTGAATAGGTTAAATAGGTATAAGAAATTTATAATAATCTTTTAATATTGTTAGTCTTTTAGTAGGGCAACCTTATTTGACAAATTTTGATTGTTGTTATTTGGGAGCTTTATGTGATTAAACAGGTATGGGAATCTTTGGACAATCTTTTAATATTATTGGCTTTTTAGGAGGGTAATTTTGTTTAGTAGGAGGTCTTAATTGCTATTGTTTAAAGATTTTATATGGTTAAATGGGTATGGAAGGTTTGGGATAATTTTTAAATGTTACTAACCTTTTGGGAGGGTGATCTTGTTTAATAGATTTTGGCTGCTGTTGTTTAGGAGTTTTATGTGGTTGAACAGGTATAGGAGTCTTTAAATGGTTTTCTAATATTATTAGTTCTTTAGGAGGGTGATCCTGTTTAGTAAGAGCTAACATCTTAATTTGAGTTCTTTTAAAAGTGTTAGTTATATTTGGATTTAATTTTTGTAATGATTGGTATTATTTGGGAATATAATATGGTTAATATATTTTATAAAAAAGATTGGTATTAGAATTTATATATATTTTAGAAGGGTTTTGAACCCTTTTGCATTTAATATATATTTTTAAAAGAATAAAAATATCCATTAAGAAATAATAATTTTTAAAAAAAAGAATTAATAATAAAACTTTTTTTAAAAAATAGTTTTAATATTTATAAATTAATATTTATATATTTACATATTTATACATTTATTATAAAATATAAAAGAAATATTAATAATTTATTTATTTTTATTTTTTCTTTTTTGTTATATTTATTTTGGAAGAATTAGGAATAAAGATTATTTTTAATTTACTATTATTAAAATTGTTTATAAGGTTATATTGGATAGGAGGTTTAATTTTTTATTTATTTTCACTAATCTTTTACTTTTTAGAATGAGGTACTGGTAATTGAGGTTTTTGTTTAATAGTAGGGTTGGAAAAGGGTAGATTGATGTTAGAACCTTTTATGAAACCCTTATTACCATTATTTGTTAAATTATTTTTAAAACAATTTTATTTAATTTTAAATAAAGTGGATGGTTTACGATCAATATCAATCTAGCTTATAAATTTATATTTTTAATAGTTAAAAATATTTTATAATTTAATTACCAATTTTGAGGGGGGGGTAATATTATTTAATAAAGAAAACATAATTATAACCTTATTCTTTTTAAATTTATAATATTAAAAAAAATTATAAATTAATAATAATAAATTAAAACTTATATAAGAGATTGGGTAGTTTTAATTATTATTATTTATATTTTAAAAGATTTATCTAATTGGTGTTATTATTTGAAAAAATATATTTGGAAGAGGTTTATATAGTTTAAAGACTATATTATATAAATATAATTTAAAGGCTTTAAAAGTAGTAAGATCTTAAATGGAATAATATTTACATTATAAATCCCCTTTTTTAAGTATAAAATTTTTATAATTAAAATAAATAAGATTATCTATTAAAACCTTAAAAAATTTGTGAGATTTTATTTATATATAAATCTGATATTTTTTATTAAGTTTTAATAGGAAGTTCATGCAAGATGGAGTTGTATTTCTGAAGCTGTGGGTATGTTGAAGGAGTATTTTAAAAATATAAATAAAAGTAATATATTAAAAGTATAAAAGCTGATTTTAATATTAAAAATTTAAGATTTTTTAATTAATATTAATTAGGTCTTTAAAGTGATTATTAGCCCTAAAGATATAATAAAAGAGATAAATAATAGGCATTTTATATTAAGTTGTAAAATTATATTATTTTTTATAATAATAATTTTTTTTGATGATATAGTTATAAAAGGGATTTAATAATTCTTATAATTATTTTATTTATATTAATTAAGAGTGGAAGTAAATTCATTACCCTTACCTATTCTTAATTACAAATTATTACAATTTTTGGTTTTGAAAATGTGGTTTTAAGTTTCCACTAGTAATTAATGTTAATTTTTAAGGGTATAGAGGAAAGGGCATTAATCATAAATTTACATGATTGATTTCTAGCATATTTTATTAAATATTTTATATCATAAATTAAGATTAATAATAAAAGTTAAATCCAAAATTGAAACAAAAATTAGTAAAAACTAATAAATATTATAAGTTTGTGTTGTAAGTAGGTTTATAAATAATTTTTAGGGGTTTATAGGATTGTTTATTAATATATTATCTTATAATTTCCTGTATTATAATATAAGGTAAATAAATAATAAGGATTAATTTTAATTAATATTAAGGTTAAATAGAGTTGGTAAGAATTAATAAATATTATAAATTTATATTATAAATAAAGTTATAAATAATGTTTAAGGATTTATAAGATTATTTATTAATATATTATTTTACAATTTTTTATACTATAATATAAGGTAAATAAATTAAATGGAATTGGTAAAAATTAATAAATATTATAAATCTATATTATAAATAAAATTATAAGTGATATTCAAGGGCTTACAAAACTATCCACTAATATACTATCTTATGATTTCCTATACCATAATATAAAATAAATAAATAATAAGGATTAATCTTAATTAATGTTAAAGTTAAGCAAAATTAATAAAAAATAATAAATATTATAAATCTATATTATAAGTATATTTATAAGCAATGTTTAAGAGTTTATAGGATTGTTTATTAATATATTATCTTATAATTTTTTATATTATAATATAAAGTAAATAAATTAAATAAAATTAATAAAAATTAATAAATATTATAAGTTTATATTGTAAGTAGGGTTATAGGTGACGTTTAGGGATTTATAAGATTATCCATTAATATACTATCTCACAATTTCCCATATTATAATATAAGGTAAATAAATAATAAAAATTAATCTTAATTAATATTAAAATTGAATAGAATTAGTGAATATTTAATGTTATATATAATTAAGTAATTTTGTAAGGGTGCAGAAATTCTTGCAACTCCCCGTACTTTAAGAATTAATACATATTAATCTTAATTAAACAATTTTTAAAGGAATTTATTAATATAAATTCCTATTCAATAATATAATACCCAAACTTAAGAATGTAGAAGGTTTATATTACAAAAAGTTACAAACGCGTACATAAGGTACATCAAAATTTAAAATTATTTTGATTTACTATATTAATTCAAAATCTACCTAAAAATATTAATAATTAATATTAAGACTTGATTTGCGATTTTTTGAGCTAGTTTGCATCTATTTGCAACCGGAGATGCGTATACAGCAGGATTAAACATCCGAAATTGTGGGGTTTTTTCCTTGAATTCTCTAGGAACTAATTGGTTAGTTGAGATTGTGGCGCAATTAATGAAATAAGAAAGATATAGATTATTATAAAATATTTTAAAAAAATTTAGAATATTAATAATAATTATATTAAAGAATTATATAATATTTTTAAAAATAAATTCAAATTTTTTTTAAAAATATATTTTATAATAAATATATGTTTATTATAATTTTATATTATATTTTTATTAATATTAATAAAAAGAATATTTTTTTATTTTTTATATAATATTTTTTAATATTAATGTTTTATTAATATATATTTTATTTTATAATATTATTTTAATATTATAGAAAATAAGAATTAGTATTATTAAAATTAAATAAATATTATTTTTTTTAATATTAAAATAAAAAAGTAAAGTTAAAGGAAAATAAATATGGAAGTATTATAAATTTTATTTAATAAATTATGGTTATATTAAAAAATATTTAATTTTAATTATAAAAAAGAATTATAATTTATTATAACCATTTATAAGATATATTAAGATATATTATAATTTTAAAATATATTTTTTAAATTATTAAAGATAATTATAATCTTAATTAATAAATTTTAAGTATTTTTCTAAAATTATAAAATTATAAAAATATTATAGTAATTTATAATTAATAATATTAATTGTGGGAATGTTGGTCATGTGACCATAGTGGTACAAACCCACTTTAATCTTATATTTAGTTCTACGTATTTTAGTCTCCAATTAAAATACGTTTTTTTTTAGAAAAATCACTTTTTATTGAATTAATATGAATATCTTTATTTTTATTATTGTATATAATGGTACCTTATTTATCTAATATTAATTAATAATTGATAATAAGTTGATTATAGATCAATTAGGTACCCGAAAGGAAAAAGACAGCTTCAACGCTGAATCTTAACAAGAAGAGGTGAATGATTTTAAGATTTTATATTCTAATATATGATTTTAAACCTGAAATTTTATATTATTATATATGATTTTAAGAATAATTTATATTAATTTAAGATTTCTAAAAGGTAGAAATAATTTTAGTATTAAATTTATAATCTGAGGTATATATCTATCACGTATAAACAGGTAATATCAAGGCTTTTTTTATTGGTAAAATAGTTTTGGGGAAATTTATATTAATTAAATTATTATATATTTATTATATATTTATATTTACAATATATATTTATATTTATTATAATATTATAATATATTAAAAAAAGGTAATAATATTAAAAATTATATTACATTTTTATCTTATTAATAAATTTTAAATTTTACTTAAATTTTTTTTCTAACCTTATTTAAAAAATTTTATATATTATAATTATAATTATTATTATTTAAAAGTTTAATATTTAAAGAAAGAATAATTTAATATTTTATAAAATAATTTTATAAAATAAGACCAGTACAGTTTCTTTTTACAATAATATATTCACCTATTTTTTTTCATTATTTTTTATTATAACAATTAATATTTTTATTATTTTAATTGTAATATTACATTTTACCTATTCTTTTTAAATTTATTATAATTAATAATCAATATAATCAAATTAATAAAAGAATTTTAATTGAAATATATTAATAATAAATAATTAGGTATTAATTTTAATATTATTAATATAATAATTATTTTAATAACTTAAATTGATATATATATAATTGAGAATATAATAGGTTATAATGAAAATATAATTAATGAAGGTTTATGGTATGTTTTTAAAAATGATTTTTACAGTTGGATTCTAACCTATTTTATTAAGATTTAATATCTGTTGTATATTAAAGTTAAAGAATATCTTAAACTCTATGGCATTTTTATTGAAATAATACAAAATAACTTATATATATTTATAATTATTATTAATATAGAATTATTCTTTAAATTCCTTTAAAATAAAATAAATAATTTATTAAAAACTTATCCCTTTAAATTTAAATTTTTAATTAATCTAATATATTTATATTTATTAAAAATTATAATAAAAGTTATTACAATTAAAATAGAACTAATAATAATAACATTAATACCATAATTTCCAATTATAATTGCACAACCCTATCCAACGCAATTTATAAACCCTTAACCAATACCTCAAGCACCCCAGCCAATTCTAGCACCCCAGCCAATTCCAGCACCCCAGCCTATTCCAACATTTCAGCCAATTCCAGCACCTCAACAGGCTCCACAAGTTCCTCAAATACCACAACAACCAATCCCTCCAGCATAATAACAATAAATAATCTTTTAAATACCTTAGGTACCCCAATAAGTTCTAATAATTCTTCAATATTAACCAATTTAAATATTCCTAATAAATAACCTTATATAATAAGGTTAATATATAGGTAATATAAAAATTTAATTAAGAATAATATAATAATCTATTACAAAACCATTTATTTATAAATAAAAAGAATAACTGGTAATATAAAGATTTTAATTTCTTAATTTACTAATTAAATTATACCTTAATAATGATTTTAAATTTAGAAATAAAAAATATAAAATATTAAATAAACAAATTTAAATCTTTTTATTTTATTGTTATAAATTTAAAATTAAATCCAATTTATATATTAATATTTATAACATAATATTAAAAAGAATAATTTTGGAATTTTTTTATAAATATTTTATATAATAAAATTTTAATTTTAATATAATGATTAATAAAATATATAATTTCTTCTATATTAATAAAAATCTTTAAATATATATATTCAAATAAAAAAATATAATAATTAAAAATATTATATAAAATAATCTTAGAAAAATTTTACCTAAATATCTTAAAATATTAATTATTTAAATATAATATATTTATAAAGATTTATTAATTAATTATATTAAAGAAATCCATTTTAAAGAAGACTTATATCATATTATATAAAGATATCTAACATTCTTACCCATCTTTTTTCAATAATTTAATATATTTAAGAATATTTGTACTAATTTCTGAATGATAATAAGTAATATATATTGAAATTTTTTTAATAAATATAAAATAAAAAATAATTATTATTATATTAATTAAATTTATTGGAATAATTAAAAACCTTATTAAATAAATTAAGATAGAGATAAATGTTTTAATAATTAAAAATATTTTAATAATGGGAATGGAAAGAAGAAGTGTTTTATTTATAATAAATTAGATTATTAATTTATTAAACATCTTATATATAAATAATATAATAAATATAATAAATGGTATTAATATATATAAGAATAAAAAATGGAAAATAATAAAGAGGATTTTGCAACTTTTTTTATTAATTATAAAAGAATTAATATTAATTATAATAATAATAATAATAATAATAATAATAATAATTTTAATATATAATATATATAATATATTAATAATAAATATAATAATAATAATTAAATTTAATTATTA
>MU623724.1:0-13787 GCA_025201765.1 Daldinia sp. FL1419
AACTTACATTTTTAAAAAGTAATTATAATCTACATTTATTTTTAAATAATTCAAATATTTTTAAGCATAAATCTAATTATTGTTTATTATTATTTAATTTTTATATTAGGTTTAGATTATTATTTTTTAATATTAATTTATTTAAATTCCTAATTATAATTTCCTTTTTCTTTTATATTAAATTTTTTATTAATAATTATATATATAATTTAATATTATATATATAAGTTTTTTTTGGTTTATTATTAATTATAAGGTTAATTAATTTTATAAATATTTCTAATAAAATATTAGAGATTTTATATAGGCTAATCCATCCAAATATAAATTTATTTAATTTTATTCTATCATATAATATCTTATCTAATCCCTTTTTCTAAACTTACCAAATTTTCCTATTTTTATCCCCAATATATTCCTATACCTAATTATTAATTTTATATAAATTTTTTTAAATAAATTTAATTTATTTTACCATAAATATTAAATGTTCCTTCATCATTACTCTCAATTTATCCCATTCTTCCACTAATCTTAATTCCCTTTTAAATTTTCCTAATATTACCTCCAAATTTATCTTAAATAAAATTAAGGAAATTAATCTTATTTACTATCTAAATATAATCTTTAATAAAGATAATTTATATCTAATTATTTATTATAAATTAATTTTTATTAATATTAATAAAATCTTAATTAATTATTATTCTAAATTTTTAAAACCTATTAAAAAAACCTATTTTTTTAACTAAGTTTTTAATTCTCAAATATTTCTTTTAATTAACCCATATAAATAAAATATATTTATTAACCCATAAATAATTATAATCCTTTTAATATTAAAATATTTTTTAATTATTTCTAATAAAAAATATATAATATTATTTATATATAATTAATATAAATATTTAAAAATTATAACAATTATTTTTTATATTTAAATTATTATAAATATAAATAATTTTTTTATTATTAATTTAAACACAAAACATAAAAAATAATTAATTATCAATAAAATATATTTTTTTTTATTTAATTTTATTAAAATTATTAATTCCATAATATTTATTCTTATTATATCCCATAAGTTCATTACTACCATTTATTATAAACCTATTCTTATTAATAATCTTAATCCCATTTCTACACATATATAACATTTACAATAATATTTTAATATTATTTACTATTAAATTAACCACTAAAATTTCCCTTTTAAATTCTATAATATAATTATTATTATATAATAATCATAAACTTTATATACCCACTTTAAAACTACAATAATTTTATTTTATAATAAACATTTAATATATTCCCTCAATTTCTCCAACCAAATAAAATATCCCTAAACAATTTTATAATATACCGCATCTTTACAAATTAAATAACATTAATATTTAAATAAATTAATCAAAACATTCAATCCTTCTAATATAAACTTAATTATTTTAAAATATTACATTTCCCTATAATAATTTTTAACTAACCCTACTATCAATTATCTATTATTATTTATTAATACCAAAAATAAATACAACATTACTACATCATAATCATCCATCACATCCACTTTTATAAATCTTTTTTATATTCTCACCATCAAATAAAAAAAAAGGAATTTCTCCTTATCCACTCTTTCTGATATTTATATAATAAGCCTTATTAATTGTAAAAATCTATTTACAATTTTTATTATCTTAATAATATTTAATTAATATTAAACTATAAATTAATATTCAC
Source organism: Daldinia sp. FL1419 (assembly GCA_025201765.1). Classification (NCBI taxonomy): domain Eukaryota; kingdom Fungi; phylum Ascomycota; class Sordariomycetes; order Xylariales; family Hypoxylaceae; genus Daldinia; species Daldinia sp. FL1419. The sequence continues at coordinate 1,744 of MU623724.1, forward strand.
CCAACCACTCCAACTATATAATTATTCATCCCTTTATATTTAAATTATTACCAAATATATTTAATAAATTTAAATAATTAATATATATTATAACTAATTAATATAATTTAATTACCAACTAATAAACTTCTACTAAATATTTTATAATCCCCAAAATTTTACATTCCCCTATCCTATATCTTATTTCTATATCCAACAATTTAAAAAATAAGAATATAATAGAATAAATTATATTTATTAATTTATCCATCATAATTATTCCCATTAGATGTTTACTCAATTAAAATAAAATTTTACCCATTCCTATTAAAAATATATTTATTATTAAATAAAATTATCTTATTATATTTAAACTATACACTACTTAATCCTAAATCTTATAACAGATAATAATAAATACTTGTTATTATGTATTTTCCTATTTAAAAAATTTTAATACTAATCTACACTGGATTAAATGTTTCCCTTTAAAGATCATCTGATATTCTTTCATCATATATACCAATTTAAGAATATTTACCAAATCTATCCATCTTAAGATAAACTACCAAAAATATGGAATGAAATACAAAAATTCTTTAATTTCTTTAATATTCTTCAAATGATTTTCCAATAATACCTACCTTTTAAATTATTACTAATACTTCATTAATAATTATATCTAACCATCTAACAACTCAAATCCTAATATCATAATAAAATCTGTAAACAAAACTATCTTATATAAAAAAAGAGTTATTTTTATAAAAGATATTTTTAAAAAGTAATAATAATATAAAAACTTAAACAAAATATTAAAATCTTTATTAAAAATATTATAATTATTAATAAATATATTAAATAATATATTCTATTTTAAATGATATTTAATCAATAATAACAATCTTAAACCAAACATATTTAATAAATTTAACCACTCCCCAAATCCCAAATTATCTAAAGTATAATATATATAAGGAATTTTTATTATCCCTTAAAACATTCTTATATTAAATTATTAATCATTAAAAATTATAAATACTATTTTCTTTTTATTTTCTTATTTCATTAATATAACCTAATACCCATAAATTACATCCCCCTAAAAGAACATATAATAATCACCTTAAATTAATATATAAAATAACCTATCTGGTGGTTGAATGATTTATATCCTCAATCTAACATACAACCCTTAAGAAGTACTTATATATCTATTATTATATAAGGATAAGTTTCCCACCTATCTCTCTTAAATAGCTTTTTTCTTTAAATAATTACAATATACCAATCTTACCTCTATTATTATTTATTTTATTATTATTTTGCTTTTATTTTATATATATACCTACCAATATTAATTAATGTTGTTAAATAGTTAGTAATATAGATTAGTAAAATTAAAAGAATTATTATTATAATAATTTGGAAACCTTTATTATAATAATATAAGTAATATTAATATCATATTTCTAATTATTTTTATAATAAATAATTATTATTTAATATTATTTAATTTTTAGAATATATATCTTTTTAAATTATTATCTTTATTATTATATTTATTTTTAATATTTGTCTTTATAATATTTTAATTAGAAAATTTAATATAAATATAAAGTTATATTTTATTTAATAATATAAATATTATTTAAATAAAAAATATAGATATATTTTATAAATTAATGAAATATTTATCTTTTTGAAATATAATGTTTATTAATTAATTTAATTATAGGATTATAAAATAAATAAATATTATTTTTATAAATATGATCTTTAAATAGAAAATAATTTGGATATTATAAGTAATAAGAAATTTCAAAATTACAGATTTAAATTCCTTATATATATACATATTTAATAAAATATTAGTTGAATATAAAGAATATTTTAAGGGATTTATTATAAATAATTTTATTAATATATTAAAAGTAATTAAAATTATTTTATAAATAATATTAATATAAAAAGGTATTTATATAAAAAAATTAAATATTAATTATATAAAAATATTTAATAATTTTATATTTATAGGTAAATTATTATAATAAAATTTAAATAAATTAAAAACTATAAAATTTAAATAATTTAATATGTTAATATAAAAAGTATTAATAATTAATATTAAAAGAGGATTAATATATTTTAGTATAAAAATAATTATTTAAATAATAATATTTGTATAATAATAATAATTGGTGATTTATAATTTGCAGATATTTGTTTATTAAATCACATAGGTGGGATAATTAAGTATTACCTTTTTTAATTTTTTTTACTTTATATAATATATATTTTTTATTTTACAATTATTATTACCTAATTTTTTTTTTATTTCTAATATTTTATTAATAATTTAAATGGGATTTGTTTTATAATTTCTTTTTTTTTTAATTATAATTTTATTATGTTAATTATTACCCTATTCCTATTTTATAGGATTCCATTATAATCTTTAAAGGATTTAAAGATTTTTTAATTAATTAGGATAATTCTAATAAAGGAATTAATTGGTACTTAATATTCTTTTTAAGTCCTTTCTTTAGTAAAGATTTTCAATATTTATTTAACTACTACTATTTTTATCCCTTTTAATTTACCCTACTTATTCCATATAATAAGGATATAATTTAGGTTATAATTCTGGATATGGTGTAAGTCTTGCACCAGTTTAACTTCTAACCCTAAACTGGACGTCACCCCAAGGGCTGACACAATCCTTAAGTTTTCAGATAAGGTCTTTTATAAGTACTTAATCTATTATAATATTATTGCTTTTAAAAACTTACATAAGATCTTTTATAAATAATTAATATTGAACTGGGGTAATGTGATTATGTAATAGGAGCTACCCTGAAGGACCCTATTAGCCATACCCTTATAAGGTTTATATATGCTCTTTTAGATATAAATAAATCTTTAACAGTTGTTTTCTTGCCTGATCAGTTCAAGTTCTATATAGTTCTTTAAAGATCATTTTCATAAAACTTTATATAAATAATATATTAAACAGGAGCTCTAATAGCTCCTGCAGGATATGCCCTATACTTCAATTAACCCATAGCAAGCCAGAGGCTGTATAAGCTCGAAGATATAAGGTGTCTATATCTTGAGGAGTATAATAGAACGATCAGGTAGAAAAGCTGTTATAAGTAATTGCTTGGTAATGGTAGCACATATGGTAAAATTATAAGTCCAAAAGTGTATATTATTTATATGAAATTCTACGGAGATAATCTTTAAAGAACTGTGTATATTTTGAGTTGATCAGGCAAGAAAACAATTCCTGAAGGCCTATTTATATCCAAAAGAACGTGTGTAAACCTTAGAAGAGGGGGGCCAACAAGGTCCTTCAGGGTAGCTCCTATTACATAATCACACTACCCCGGTTCAATATTCTTTTAGCTTATAATCTCATTATACGCACTACCATTGCCAAACAGTTATTTATAATAGTTTTTTTATCTGATCGTTTTATTATACCTTTTAAGATATGGTGAACCAGGGTAGTGTGATTATATAATAGGAGCTACCCTAAGGGACCCTGTTGGTTATCCTCTCTAAGGTTTATAAGCTCTTTTGGATATAAATAGGTCTTCAGGAATTATTTTCTTACCTGATCAACCCAAGTTCTATATAATTCTTTAAAGATCGCCTTTATAGAATTTTCATACAAAAATATACATTTTCAGTCTCCTCCTTGAAAATATCCTCTTAAAATGTACTACCATTAATAAACAATTATATAAATTTATTTCTTTATCTGATCAGCTTATTCTACTCTTTAAGATATAATTACCTTATATCCTCGAGCTTATATAACCTCTAATTTACTATGGGTTAATTGAAATGCAGGGCATATCCTACAGGAACTATTAGAGCTCCTATTCAATATTAGTTCTTTTATCCAATCATTTTATTACCCTCCTCATATTATAGATATTTTACATCTTCTATAATTATTGAACCAGTGTAGAGCAATTAAATCATAGATACTACCCTGTAAAGACCCTATCTCCTCCTTAGAACTAGACCCTCCAAGGCTCCACAGCTCTTTTGGACATAAATAGGCCTTTAAGAGTTGTCTTTCTTATCTGATCAGCTCAGGCTTTTCAGGTTCCAGAGATCAGTTTCTTCATAAAGCCCTCGTATAATAATATACAATTTCAATCCCTCCTTTAAATATATCCTCTTAAAGAACGCTACTATTGGCAAGCAGTCATATATATCTATTCCTCTATCCAATTAGCTTATTCTCCTCTTCAAGATATAATCACTTTATATCCTTTGATTTACTATGGGTTAATTGAAATACAAGGCATATCCTACAAGAACTAACAATTAAAATAATATATTTAACTAAAGATAAGAGGGTTATATATTATTGTAAGAAACTTAATTTTTATAATAAAGAACTTAATCTAATCAAACAAAAATCAACTCTTAAGGATTTATATATTAAACAAAAGCTCTAATTAAACAAGAACTCTAATAACTAAATATAAGGTAATTATATCCTAAATAAGGTAAGTATCAAAATAATCAAACAAAAGGCTAATAAAACTAAGTGCTAGCAATAGTAGCTGGTGCTTAAGAGATAGAATAAACAATATATTCAATAAAAGCAAGAAGTCAGAACCAATTGTAAGAAACTATATAAAAGGTGATGCTTAAAGAACTTAACCTGATTAGACAAGAATCAACTCTTGGGGGCCTATTTATGTTCTAAAAAGCCTGTGGAGACCTTAGAAGGGTTGGTTCCAAGGAGGTTAATAGGATCTTACAAGGTAGCTTCAATTATGTAATTATATTAAATAAGAGCTCTAATAGTTCCTGTAAGATATGCCCTACACTTCAACTACCCCATAATAATCCAAAAGCTATATAATGAACAGGAGCTCTAATAGCTCCTGCAGGATATACCTTATACTTTAATTAACCTATAATAAATCAAAGGCTATATAAATCAGAAGATATAAGGTGTCTATATTTTGAGGAGGGGAATAAACTAATTGGATAAAGAAACTAATATAAGTGATTGTTTACCAATAGTAGTACATTTTAAAAAGTTATTTTTAAAAAAATGACTTAAATTATATATTTTTATATGAAGATTTTATAAAGAAATTGAATTATAGAACCTAATAAGTCTCTGCTAATCAGCTAAAATCTAAAGAACCTGTATTCTCAAGGGCCTATTTATGTCCAAAAGAGCTGTGGAGCCTTGGAGGGTCTAGCTCTAAGGAGGAGATAGGGTCTCTACAGGGTAGTATCTATGACCTAATCGCTCTACCCCGTTTTAATATATATCTAGAAAAGCTTGTAAAAACCTTAAAAGGGGTTGTTCCATGGAAGTTAAAAGTAGTTTTAATTATATAATTACGCTACCCCAATTTAAGATGTGGTTAAACATAAGGCTGATCAACCAGGATGTAGCTGAGCGCAAGGCTGATGAGGCTAATTAAATAGAAAAAGGCTAATGAGGTTAGGGCTGGTGGCTAATCAACTAAGATATGGCTAATCAATTAGGAAGTGGTTGGGTACAAGGATTATGGGGCTAGGATGTGGCTAATCAACTAAGAAGTGGCTAGGTACAAGGCTGGCCAATTAGAAAAAAACTCATATATTTGGCTAATAAAATGTAAATAATTTATAAAACCTTTAAAATCCAAAATTTTTTAATTTAAAAAAATATTTTGATATCCTAATTAAATAAAGAAAATTAATAAAATTTAAAAAAATTAAATATATAAGGTTATTTAAGATTTAAAAATTATAAGGTTAATTTAAGGGGTTGACATACTTAGTAAGGTCATTTTTTTCTCTACCCATATCAATAATCTTCCAACACAAAACCTTAAGAAAACTTAAGGCAAAATGGTTTTGGATTCCTTGGACTGCCATTAGATAATTCATATATAATTATAATATTATTTCCAGGCATTGGAGTAGGTAGAGGGAATTAATTAACAAAAGGTTACGGTTTTTTTTTTTTAATAGTATTATTATTTATATAAGGAAAAATTTTTTAAGGTTAAATTTTTATATTTATTAATAATTAATAAATACTAATTTATTTTATAGTTCCCCTAAAATATGTTTTTAATGAAATATGTTTATCCATTATTATAGGATATTTTAAAAAAGCCTAAAATATTGATAATAATTATATTAGAAAATTATATAATATTTTTAAAAATAAATTTAAGTTTTTTTTAAAAATATATTTTATAATAAATATATATCCATTATAATTTTATACTATATTCTTATTAATATTAATAAAAAAAATATCCCTTTATTTCTTATATAATATTTTCCAATATTAATGTTTTATTAATATATATTTAATTTTATAATATTATTTTAATATTATAAAAAATAAGAATTAATATTATTAAAATTAAATAAATATTATTTTTTTTAATATTAAAATAAAAAAATAAAGTTAAGGGAAGATAAATATAAAAATATTATAAATTTTATTTAATAAATTATAGTTATGTTAAAGAATATTTGATTTTAATTATAAAGAAAAATTATAATTTATTATAATTGTTTATAGGGTATATTAAAATATATTATAATTTTAAAATATATTTTTTAAATTATTAAAGATAATTATGGTTTTAATTAATAAATTTTAAATATTTTTTTAAAATTATAAAGTTATAAAAGTATTATAATAATTTATAATTAATAATATTAATAAAAATAATAATAAAGAAATTTATAATAATTATATTAATAAAAAGTATTATAAGAATAATAAAAATAAAAAATATATTTTTAAATAATTTAAGAAGGTTTAGAAATGTAAATGTTGGGTATATAAAAAAAAAGGTTATTAATTTATTAAATATTTAAAAATTAATTATAAAAAGGTTAGAGAAAATTAGAAGGTTAAGTGTGGTGCATTTAAAAAGAATTATATGATTTTTTTAGTAGATTATGAAGGGTTTGAAAATTAAAGTTTAGAATAAGAGGATGATGATATTTATAATATAATTTTAAAGTTAAAAAATAATAAGGATATATAGTTTATGGTGGTAGTATATTTATTTAATTAAATATTTTATTATTATATTATAGTTTTTATTCTTTTAATAATTAAAAAAATTAATACCATTTTTATTTTAAATTAATATATAAAAATTGTATTTTAAGGTGTTATGTTAGATATTGGAGTTGCCTATGTTTTGATAATAGGTAAGGGATAATATTTTGTTTTTATTAATGAATATCTTAATTAGAAATTTAAGATAAATTGTATTTATATTAGAGAAGTTAATATTAGGTTTAGAAATGGATTTCTTATTAAATTATTAGGTATAATTATAATTGATATTCTATTTAATAATATAAATTTTTATATTATAGAATTAAATATATTATTTTTTTTTTAATTAAGGATATAAATTATTTAAGAATATATTTTAATAATGTTATTAATTAATTAATATGTAAGAATGGTGTGATAGTTAATATTAAATAGAAATGGGGATATTTATGATTTTATTTAAATAATGTTATTTATTTTATGGAGATGGAGTTATGATGTTTATACATTTATTTTGATTATTTTATAGTTAAAAAGTTTTATAATCTCCTGGATAAGATTGATTATAATATTAATATAAATAATTTTAAAGAAATTAATAAATTTTATTATTATTGTTAAATTAAGGGTAAGGGTTTATAAAGGTTTAGGTTTATTTTTAGGGATTTTGATATAGATTTTAATTATAAGGTAATTATTAATATTATATATTTAAAAAGATAATTAATTTTATATATAATTAATATTGTTATTAATTTTTAGGTAATATGATTTATAAAAGGCATTATAATTAAAAAAATATGAAAAATATTAAAAGAATATTAAATTAATATTTATTTTGGTTTTTTAAATATTATTTCTTATAATGTAAAAATAAATTTTAATAATTTGGAATTTTGAAATAAAGTATATATTGTTAGAATTATATGTTATTAAATATTAATTAAAATATATTAATTTATTGGTAAAATAAAAGGATATTATAATTTAATTTGTTAAATTTATAAAATAATTATAAATAAATTTTAAGGTTTTAATTTAAAAATATTATAGTTATAGATGATTATGAAGGTAATTAATAATATAATTAATCCTAATAGATTAATTTTTATATTATTTATTTTTGGAGTTTATTTATAAATTAATATAGATTCATTTCTTACACCTACTTAAATTTATTGTGTTTTGGTAGTGTAGAAGATTATAATTAAAATTAAAAGGATTAAATTATAATATTTTATTTAAGATGTATTTAATATTTGTAATAGTTTTAATATTATAAAAATATTGTTTATATTTTTACCTATTAATAATAAAATTCTTATTTATTGAAAAAAAGGTAGATAAAAAGGTTTTTATAAAATTATTATAATTATTAATAAGGATGTTATTATGGTATTTAGTGTATTTGGAAGAATATTTATGTTCCGAAATTCCTACGTTAAATTTTATATTTAATTTAAAAATAATCTAGTACCTATTAAAAAATTTTAAATATAATTACCCAAATTTATGTTTAACCTAAATAATTATAAAATAATTCTAAAAAAAAATCTTATATATATTAATAATTTTTTATATATTAATATTTTATATTTTAATAATAAAAAATAAAATAATTTAATTTTAATATTTTAATTATGTATAATAAGAAAGATTGTTATTATGGGAGAATTATATAAGGTATTAGATATAAAAAAATTTAATGTGTTATTTAGTAAGGGAATTTTATAATTTAAAATATATAATATATTAATTTATTAAGGAGTAATAATTTTTAAGTTATAAATAATTTATAAAATAAAAAAAAAGAATATATTAGTATTTTATGAAAAGTTAAAATTTATTATTTAAGGTTATAGTAATTTTAATAAAAAATTTATTATAATATATATCCTTATTATTTAAAGAGTAAATTAATATCTTATTTTAACCTTAATTTTAATTTTCTAATATTAGGGCATAAAAATCATAATAAAGGATATTATTATGGTATATATCTAATTTAAAATACCTATATAATGGATAATATTTATATAATTATTAATAAAATTAAAAAATAAATATTTTAAAGAAATATTATTATATATTATTAAATTATTATATAATTTAATTAAATTAAAGATATATTAATTTAAAATTTATTTATATTATTATTAATAAGAACTTAATATAAAATTATTAATATTCAATTTATATTTATTAATAATAAATATAATTTTGTTTGGAATTATAGGTTTTTAAATAAATGATATTTTAAATGTTGGTATTATAAAATTTCTGGTAGTAGAAGATAAGGTATTTGTTAAAATTGGGATTAAGGTACGCCCTTAAAAAATATTGAATGTTAGAATTAAAGATTTTAATGATTTGCATTTTATTATTTATAAGAAAAATTATAATATAATTATTATATAAAAAGGACAGATCAAGAAACTTGAATAGTTGGATATAAAATCATTAAATATAACTAAGAAATTTATTAAATAATGGGTATAAAGAATATACATCTTTTCCATTTATTAATCTAAGATAGCCTTCAATTATTTAATAATGGTCCAACATTTAAAGCTAGGTTTTAAAGAAATAAAAGCCTTTAATACCTAGATTAAGTAATAAATGGACAATTAATTACGAAAGTTTAACTATATTGATTTAAATCTTTAAAATTTATATTTATATATTTTTATTAATGATTTATTTATAAATAATAAGGATTTGAATTTATAAATCAACTATGTTATTGTATTGGATAATGAAGAATTAATTGATTAGAATAATAAAATCTAAATTATTAATAATATTATTTATTAATTATTTATTAAATATAAATATATTATCTAAAATATACTTACTAACAAAATTTACAAAATAATTTAAAATTTCAATATTAAATATATTATTTATTATATAATTAATATTATTTTAGAACGTTTTTTATTATTTAAGGTTTTGTTGGTCTTATATATTAATTTATTTTCCTTATATTAATGCCTTATCTAAATAGGTAATATTAATGAGAAAAAATTAATAATTAATTTGATGGTTTTATAATAATTGTATGAAAATTGGGAAATCAATAATATTTGATAGATCTACAGTACATATAATCCTACAAATATTATAATAAAGGTATCTTTAAATAAAACTATACAAATATTGGTGGAAAGTAATTAGGTTGATTTGTGGTTAAAGGGATAGGTGAAATAAGAGTTAAGTGTTAAATTTGTAACATAATTATAAAAAGAAAATAAAATAAATAATAGTTAAATGATTTATGTTTTTAGTTTGGTATATAATCCTTAAAAAGTATTTATGTATTTATTGTTATATAAGGATAGGTTTTTTATTTATTTTTTTTAAATAGCTTTTTTTTTTAAATAATTATAATATACCAGTCTTATCCCTATTATTATTTGTTTTATTGTTATTTTGCTTTTATCTTACGTATGTACCTACCAACACCATCTCTTTTATACATTAACTATTAGGGTTTTATAATTATTAAATTTATGGGATAATAATTTTATATAATTTATTTTATGTTATTCATTTTTAATGGAAACTAAATATATACACCCTATCTGGAAATATCTGGTTTAATTAAATTAATTTATTCTAATTATAAGAATACTCTTCTTAAGAATTCCCTTTTATCTAAAATATATTAAAGTTATTTTAATTAATATAATTCTATACCTTTATATATCACCATTATATATTTAATTAAATTAATTAATTAAATATTAATTAAAATCTTAATAAAATAATTTTTCTAAGTATATATAAATTTTTAAATTAATTCCATTTGTTATAAATTAATTATATCCTTATCCAAAGTAATTTTTAATTATTTAAATCATTTATTAATAATATTTAGTAATTTTTTAATTAATATCCTTTAATATAATCTCCTTATTACATTTGGTTGATTTAATTAAATTTAACTTATTAATATTATTAATGGATTATTTATTTTTATTAATATTATTTAAATTTTTTTTCATATCATTAAGATATAAAATAATATAACCTAATTTCCTTCCTCTTCCACCTAATATAAATTATTTCTATAAATTTTATTTAACTCAATTATTTATAATATTAATTATTTATTATTTAAATTATTTAATATTGTTATTATTTTTTTATTATTATTATATATTAATATAAATAATAATATATTTTTATTATATAATTATTTTTAATAATTATAATATAAATTATTAAAATTTATATTATCCTAAAAATGAATAATATACAAAATTAATAGTTTTATTATATTCTTTTCTTTTAATATTAATATTTTTTTTGCGAAATTATATATTCTTTTTAAAATTAATAATATTAACCTTCTATTTTTTATTAATATATTAGGTGATAATATCTATATTAAAATAGTAAAATTTATCCAATCCCTAAAAGGCTGGCTATATATAATCTTATTTAATAAATAATTTATAATTTATAAATTTATTTTAATATATTTCTATTAATTAATATTATAGTTATAAAATTTAATATTATTTGTTATTATATCTAAAACCTTATTATAAAATATAAAAGATATAATTTTAATATATTTAATAAATAATTAAGAAATATAGTAATAGTTATTTAAAATTTAATTTTTTTTTATATTTTTATAGGTATATTTGTTTTAAAATGATTTATTTTAATTATATGAGTTTGACCCTGGCCTAGATTTACTAACTATTTTTTGGTTATATTAAGAATATTTTTTTTAAAATTTAAATAAATTTAATAATATTTTTTATTTTTTAAAATAATTTATTAATTATTAATATATTTTTTTCTTTATTTTCATTTAATAATATATTTTCTTCATTATTATTTGAATTTATATTATTTTTAATTATTAAAAATATATATTTATTATATTTTATTTTTATTTTAATTAATATTTTAATTAATATTAATTTTATTTTTATTATATATTTTTATTTATTTATATTTATAATTATAATTTAATTAATATTAA
>MU623725.1:0-13779 GCA_025201765.1 Daldinia sp. FL1419
TTTTAATATTATTAATATTATAATTATTTTATAATATAATTTTATTTTATATTTATTTTATTAATAATTATTAATTATAATATAAAATTTATAAAAAAATTAATTTTAAAAAGAAATATATATATATTATCTTATCTTTAATAATCTATATTATTTTTATATATTATTATTATAATAATCTTTTATTTAAAAAATTTAATTAATATTAAATATTTTATTATTCCTTAATAATAATCCATTATAAATCCTTAATAATTTCCTAATATATCCAAATTTAAACCTTAATAAATATAATCTTTCTTTTAAAAATACACTTACCCTTATTTAAAATTCCCTAATATATATAATTAAAGAAAATAAAGAGGAGGATAAAGAGGCAAATATAAAAAAAAACAATTTTAATAAAAATAATTTAAAATAAATATAAAATAATCTTAGGTAAATATAATTTTTTTAAAGGATTTTATTAATATATTATTACTTATATTCTTCCATTTAATTATAAATTCTTCCCACTTAATTTAAAATTTTTAAAAACATTTATATTAAATAAATTATAATATTATTTTATATATAAATAATTAAACCTATTTAAAAAATTAATAAATTATTAATAAGATTTTATTAAAATTAAATAAGATTTTATTAAAATTAAATAATATTTTTTTATAATCTATATTAATTAAAAAAAATTTAAAGTTAAATTCTATCTAAAATAAACCTGTATTAAAACATATTTAAAACATTTAAGAATTATATACTATATTATTTCCCTTTTACCATATTTACACTTAAAAATATTTATTTTAAAAACCCATTTATTAAATAAAAAAACCTTTAATCTTATTTTTTTTAATATATATCTATAATAATATTAATATTTTATATTTTTATAAATTAAAATATTAATTATTAATTTTTATATTAAAAAATAATAATTAAATTATTAATATAATAATATTTTTTTATACTATTCTTATTTCTTTATTTAATAATTTAAAATTCTTTTTTTAAAATATTAATATCTTTTCCATTTAATATTCCAATTAATCTTAACTTTTATAATATATATATTTAATATTTAAATAATAATAAAAAAAATCCTATTATCTCTTAAACCTCTAAAATTCTATTTATTTTTAAATTTTCTATTTTACTTTTTAAATTTTAAAATTAAAACCTTTATTATTTATAAAAAATTTAACTATTATTATTATTATATTTAAATAAAAATATATTGGAAGGTAATTTAACTTTATTTCTAATTATTATATTTCTATTATTTTATATATATTATTAATTTTTTATAAATAAATTAATTAAATGATACCTAATTTCTTAATAATATTTTTTATTTTATAATTTTAATTTAAAATATATTATATTATTATTTTATATATTATTATATTTTATATTATTTTTATATAAATCTTTTTTATTTGGGTAATATTATAACCTTATATTAATATTATTAATTTAAAAAAAATGTACTATTATTTTTCCATCTTTATTTTAATTATTCTTAAATATTTATTTTATTTAAATTTTTTATCTAACTATATTTCAAAAAACCTAATACTTTTTTTAGGCTTAATAACTATATTATTTAATTTAATCTTTATAATTAATATTTAATAAGGTTTTATAAAATATATAAATTTATTTTTTTATATTATAAAGGTTATACTATATCTCCATACCTAATCCAAACACATTCTATACACTTATTCCAACCTAATACAATTTTCAGCTATAAAATATTTTATTATTAATATATTTATATTATCCATAAAATTAATAATTAAGATACCCTCCTAATCCAACTTTTTATATAAAATAATTATATAAATAATAAATAAAATAAATAATAATAGAAAGCCTTATAAAATACCTACAATAAAAGAATAGACCTTATCTTTTTCACTATTAAAGATTAATTATATCTTTTATTTTTCTATAAAATTATTAATCTAATTTATTACTTATATTAGGTATTTTCTTTAATATAATATATATATAAATTTCTATAATATAATATTATTAAAAATATTTAAAATATTTAATTATAAAATTAATATTATAACATTTCTATATTATATAATATATATAACCTCTATTACTATTCTAATAATTATTTTTATAAATTTAATTAATTTATTTCTTATTTAATTTTCCAAAAATAACCAACATTATTCCACCATTTTTATAATATAATTTATTATTATTTTTTTAATTATTTTACCTATAATCTTTAAAAGGGATATTAATTTATAAATATTTAAAAGATTCTTTCTTTTTAGATTTTTTAAGTTTTAATAATATTATTATTATAATTTTATAAAATGTTTCTATATAATATTTAAATATAAAATTTTATATTATAATTATAATAAATATTTTAAATAATTATTTTTTATATATTTTAAAGAATTTTATTAATAATAAATTTTTATTAATAATTTTTTATAATTTTATTATTTTTAAAATTACTTTTATTTTTTTGATTTTATTTTTTTAAATATATTAAATTCATTTTCTTAAGGTTTTTTTGATTATGTGATAAAATTGGGGATATTAAATAAATTAATTGTAAGATTTAAGAAAAATTTCTTTTTTAATATTATATTTTTCTTTTCTTTATTTATAACCTAAAGTTTTTTATTAAATTAATAATGTAATATTAAAAGGTTTTTTTTAATAGGTTATTAATTATATAATTTAACCCATTTTTCTATTTTTTATAAGATTTTATTATTTCTTAAAGCTTTTATTAGGGTTAATTTTCAATTATTTTTTTTAATTTTATTTATAATTTTTTTTAATATTGTTTAAGTTTTATTAAAGGTTTTTTAATATTTTTATATTTTTTAATTTGTTTATTATTTATATATTTCTTTTACTTTTTTACAAAATATTTTAATTTTATTATTTTATTATGGTGTTGGTTGCGTTACAAACCAGACATAACGCGGGGTTGCAGTTAAAACAATCCTTTTTAGTTTTTTAGTAAAATATTCTATATACTTGTTGAATTTTTTAAGGTTATTTATTCTTTTTAGTATGTTTATATTCCATATTTCCACTTTTGTAAGTTTTTTATCTAAGTACTTCCACGCCCAACCTTCTAATTTAAATTGGTTTTAGATTGGATTTGGATATGGTATAATGATATTAAGGTATTAAGTAGTATAATTAGATTTTTTTTAGTTAAAAGGCTTTAATTTTAAATATTTAAATCTTTTATCTATTTATATCAGGTTTAGTGTTGAATTTTTATAATTTTATATTTGCTTAGTTATTATTCCTATTTTTATGGTAAATTTGAAATTCTATTGCATTATTAATTTAAAAATTTTAAAAATATATTGGGATATTTTTTTTTCTTTATTCTATAAAAGATAATATATATTAAAATCTCTTATTATTATAGTTATATTATAAAGACTGTTTAATATCAATTTTAATAATAATAAATATTTATAATTAAAATATAATTTTATATATATTAATTAAATTATAAAGATATTAAATTTTATTTAAATTAATATTATAATTTAATTATAACCTAATTTTTTTTTAATTTTTTAAATTAATTTTTTTATATATATAAATTATAATTTAATTTATATCATACTATATTAATTTATAATTATTAGAATAAAAGTAATTTAATTTCCTATTATTAAAATAAAATTCTTAAATAATTATAATATTTAATATCCTTTTATTTTTAAAAATTTAAAATATAATTTAATAGTTTTTTCCTATTTTTTAATATATTATAATAATTATATAATTTTATATATAATTTATATAATACTTTTAGGGGATTTGCTATTTTTTTTAAGGTAATCCTAATTAGAAACTACTGTTACAATAGAATCTTTCCAATGAAAAAAGTTTTAAATTAAAAAAATATTATTATTAAATCTTACTCTTAAATAAACTTTTATATAAAATTTACTTTTTATTTTTATTTTTGGTTTGGGAATATTATTTATTATAATGGTTACTTTAGAAAAACCTAAAATATTTTTATTTTAAAAACTCTTCATTTTCTTTTTATTAAAAATACAATTTCTTATCTTCCTTAAAATTATTAATCTAAAACTATTATACATAATATTATATATATTAAGAACATAATTAATACTATTCTTTTCCTTAAATTATTTTAATTTATATACATATATTTCCTTTATTATATTTTTTTATTTAATTACCTTTAAACATTTTAAATTTTATACCTTATATATCCTACCATAATTCCAACACTTTTTCAATACCTTACATATTAAATCATCCCCTTTATAAACAAAACCTACACATTTATTATATTTAAATTATTTTTTATAATATTTTATAATATACCCAAAATAATAATATTTAAAATATTATATTATTTTAATATTTTTTATAAATAACTTATAAAAATAAAATTTAATTTTCTATAATAACCCATTAATATAAAATTAATAAATTATATTTAATCCATTAATTTTTACAATTAAAATTATAAATTTAATTTTTAAATATTTTTTAAATATAAAATTAATTTTAAAAATCTTAACTTCATTCTTCTTTAAAAAAATCCTTACCAAATCCTATAAATTAATATAAATATCTTTCAAATTAATTATTTTCAGGTTTTTAATTATTATTATAAAAACCTTATTTATTTTAATTATTTTTTAATTAAATGCCTTTTTAATCCAATTTTAATTCTTTTTATATTATTTAATTTTAAATTATTTATTTATTTATTTATTTATTTATTACTACCCCAATTTACCTAGAATATATTACAGGTATCCGGTCCATCTCTTGGTATTTGTTCCGGGTAGGAACCGTGTTCCGGAGAAAACCTACCCGCCATTTATCCAATTAAATTATATTATTATAACTTTAGCTTCACCTTATATTCCTATTAAAACTTACCGTTCAATAAAAATAATTAAATTTTAATATAAAAAAAATATTTGATATATTATAATGCCTAAATTTTATAAAATAATGTAATAATAATTTAAATATAAAATAATAATAAAATTTAAAATAATTTTATTATTTTTTTTAATAAATAATATAAATGTTATTATATTATAAAAAGGTGTGGGAATATTAGTCATGTGACTGTGGTGGTACAAGACCCACCTTAATCCTGTATATAAACCACGTATTCTGATCGTACGATCAGAATACGTACTTATCTTCTACAACCACTTTTTACTGAATTGATCTGAATACCCTCACTTTTACTATTGCATGCAATGGTACCTTGTCCATCCAACAAAGGTTATTTTAAAAGAAGGTCAAGATATATATAATTTGTATAAAATATAAATATATGTAAATAATTTTACATTTCTATGAAAAGCCATTATCTATTCTTATTTTTATAAAGTTTTTTTTTAATATCATAATATTATATTTATTTTCTAAAATAGTTTAAAATAATGTTACTAATTTATAACCCTTTTTAACTAATTTCAATCCTCTTTATATATCTTATTTACGCTCTGCAATACTGCAGTATAATACTACCATACCCATCTGTTGGATTAGTAAGCCTAAAAATAACGTGGAAAAATTCTCTCCCTTACAACAATTCCATAAAAAACCTCACCACTCTATTCTAGAATTTTAACAATAATAATAACTTTAATTCTATAATTATAATTTTTTCCTTATGTATTGTGTAACAATTAAAAATCTTAATTACATCCCAATATAAATATATAATTAATATTAACCTAATTATATCATACAAATATATATTTAATATAATTTTAACTATATTTAATTAAATAATATTATTCAAAAATATTATAAAAGAAAATTAATTATTTATATTTAATAATTAGGAAATATGAAATTAAGCTTTTATAACTTTGATTTATAATTTAAATATGTAGGATTGATTGAATTTAAAAAATATTAATCTAGTAGGGAAACCTTTATTCTTTTTAACCTTTTAATTAGTATAATTGAATATTAAAGATTATAAAACCAATTCTAAAAATTTAAACAATTTGTTAGCCTTTAGAAGAGGTAGATGAAGTAATGTAACAAATATATCTAATAGTTTTACTAGGGATACTCGCCCTTATAATATAAACCAACTTATATCAACTAAAAAAACTTCGTTATAATAAAAATATATAAAAATATATATAAATTATAGTTTTATATAATACTAAATATAATAAATTAACCCAACTTTCAAACTACATAACAAAAACTATATTAAAATCTTACTAAACATTAATTTTACTTTTAACCCAAAATATTTGAAAGAAATATATTACTCTTAAAAAAATCTTCAATACTAATTCCAATAAATATAAAATAAAAAAGTATTATAAGAAAATAACAACACCGCTCTTAAAATAACCTAAAGATTAGGAGGAATAGATTATTTCTTAAAAAATGATTATATTATATAAAACAAATAAAAAACTTACCACTACTATTAATTTATAAAAATAATTTTTAATTACCTTATAAACAATAATGCCAATACTCCAAAAATAGGCATCCATTCAAATAATAATATATTAAAAAAAAATTAATAATAAAATATTAACCTTTAAAAATATCACTCACTTTTTTAAAAATTATACCTATATTATAAATATAAACCAAAAAAGAAAAAAAAAAGTTTACAAAAATACTTTTACTACTCACCATAAAAATAACAATATTAATAACTCTAATAAAAAAAAAATTTTCTATAAAGAAAAACCAACTAAATAAAATAAATAATTAAATAAATATCAAAACAACTTAAACAAACAAAAAAAAAATAATATAAATATTAATTAATATTTACATCCACTAATATACAAATACAAATATAACAAGTGTAAGACTTACTTAAACTCTCATAAAATCAAAGAATACTTTTATATCATTGAATCAAAATATTCTAAATACTTTAAAATTAATACACAATTTAATATGTTCATATAAAAAAAAATTAAACATAACCCTAAATTAACAACAAAAATAAAAACTTTTAATAACCCTAAAAAAAAAGATAAAAATAATGTAACTAACCAAAAAAATAAAAATTAACTATCAAAATAAATAATAACCTCAAAATTAAGAGCAATATTTATAACAAATATTATAGGCACTATTTACAACATAAATTACTATCCCTTTAAAAAACTTAGTTATACTAGATTTAAGAACCACAATACACATTTTCAATTAAATATTAAGGTTTATCAATTACAAAAAAACTCTTCCAAAAAAATATATTATTATTAGAAACAATAAGGTCCAAATATTAGGTTATAAATATATTAATATTAAAATTAAATATATTAATAATATTATAAAAATTAGATTTTTAAATATAATATATTATTTAAATTTTACCTATAACTTTATATCTTTACAAATTCTTAAAAGGCAAGGGTACTAATAAAATAACCATTAAGAATATATTTATTTAAGATTTTAAAATAATGAAATTATAATTAAATTTATTAATCATTTTAATTAATTCATATTTAAAAACATTTTTTTTAAAATATTTAAATTAATATTCTATATATAATATAATAAATTTAATTAAAAAAGGCAAATATTAATAATAAATATACTTAAATAACATTTAAAATTAAGATATTTAAACCCACAAACATTAAAAAACCTTATTAAAGTAAATATTAAAATCTAAATTAAAAAAATTAAAATAATTAATTGCAAAATGTATGCCATTACTAAAGCCAAATATTAAATAAATTAAATATTTAAACATATTAATAAAATCCCAAAAATAAAATTAACTCTTAATTTTTATAATATTAAAGAATTAAATAATAGCTTTATAAACCTACTATTAATTACAAATTAATGGATTAATATAATATTTAATTACTACCTTATAAATTAAATAACAATATTAATTATTAAAACCTTAAAAAACCTTATTAATATTTTAAAAATTTAATATAATATTACCCCAAAAATTTGGGAATTTAATCGAAAAATTATTAAAAAAAAGCTAATAATTTACGTATATTTAGAAAATTTATATATGAAAATCAAATCCTTAACAGTTTACATATAAATTTAAAATGGTACCGCTAAACACTTAGGAAATGTAATTAAGGATAAGGTAAAAGTCATAAAAATATATTCAAAATTACTTCATTCCTTATAGCCCAAAATTTATAAAATAATAATATATTTATATAATTAAATATTATAATATAAAATAAATTAATAAATACTATATAATTAATTTTATATATACATTAATATAAATAGTGATTTTATAATTTATAATTGAAAATTTTAATAAAATCATTTTTGGATATATGGTTATAAAGTTTATATTATGGTAATAATAGTATTTAAAAAATTAAATAAATTAAGAAAACTTAATTCCAAAATATAAATAAATTTCTTAATAGGTTATATATCTATAAATATATATAAAATTTGGAATTTATACATTAATAAAATAATGGAATTAAAGGATATTATATTTAAAGAAAATAAAGTCTTTAATAATAATCTCCAAAAACTATAAGATAAATTTAAAAATAAATTAATAATTTATAAAATAAATTAATATAATAACCTACTAAAATCTATTTAAGATTCTTAACCTAAAAAAAAAATAAATATATATAATAATATTCAAATAAATCCTTTAAAATAAATGAAAGATATAAATATATTAAACATAATTAATAAATTAATAAAATCAGATAAATTATTAAATAAAAAAGAAAAAACCTTTATTATAAAAATTAATCACCCTTATATAAAGGTATATTTCTATCCATTACTTTCTCCAAATAATTTTCCATTAATAATTTTATTTATTATTTATATTAAAATATTAATAACCCTTTATATTATTTTTAGTAATAAATATTATATGCTATAGAAAGTAACATTTTATACTAATTCCTTAATAGGTAAGATTGGTATATATAAAAGATATATAATTAATAAAGTAAAAATATTAAAATTTACCTATTAATCCCTTCAATATAATAAAGAAAATTCAAATAACTCCATTTAAATATTCCTAATAAAAATTAATAAATATAAGAAAATATATAAAAAAAACCTATTAAAACCTCCAAAACAACATTTAGATATCTAAAATCATCCATTATGTAAAATATTCCAAAAAATCAAACAAATCTACTTTAAAAACTATATTAATATATATACCTAAAAGATTATATTATAATTAAATAATTAATATAAGAATAAATAGATATTTAAATATATATAGATTTATATTTATAAAATTAATAAGCATAATTTTCTTTAATAGTATAAAGTATGTTTAATGGTAAAAAAAGATTAACAGGTGATTAGTAATAAAAAAACTTATATTTTAATATTTATTAGAAGATTTTTTTAAATATTAATAATAATAATAATTAAATATAATCTTAAATTTATACAATATAATATAATAAATGTATTTATAAATACAAAATTTAAAAAAAATATATTTATATATATGCCTTAAAGATACTAATAATTAGGAAAGATATTTCATATTATCAAAATACTCTACAATTTTCAAAAATTATTTTTCCTTTAACAACAAAAACTTTCATAAATTTTAAAAAAATTTAACTTTACCCCAATATCCCAAAAACCATACATATTTATTAAGAATAGAATCTTCTTTTTCATATATGTAGATAATATTATTATAATATATTAAAAAGAGGTTAAGTTAAAAGTTGAATTAATTATCTTCAAATTTAAAAAACAATATAAATTAATTAAAAACAATGAATTATAATGGTTCTTTAGAATTAAAATAATTTAAGATCAAATATAATATTAAATTTAACTAAACCAATCTACTTATATTAACAAAATTATTAACTTAACAAAAATAGTTAAAAGAATTTCTAAAATATTTATAATAAAAGAAAAATTATTATTTTATATAAAAATGACCTTACTTTAATTAATATAATAATATTAATAAAAAATAAACTTAATCTTATATATTATAATAATTACCCAACCCAATATTATATTTATTTATTTAAAACTAACCCAATTTAACCTAAATCCAAATTTGAAACATTATACAACAATTAACCAAATTATATAATATCTCCAACATACATAAGGATATACCCTAAAACTAAATGAAGGTAACATCTTTAAAGTTATTAACAATACCTCATTTATTAATAATATAATTAATTAAAAAAATTTATAAATATATATAATAAAACTATTTAATAAAACAATTAATTAAAAAATTAATAAATAAAATATAATTATTACCTTTACTATTAAAATTAAATTATTTATCTTAATTTATTTATTTATTATTATTTATTTATTATTACCCCAATTTACCTAAAATATATTACAGATATCCGGTCCATCTTTTAATATTTGTTCCGGGTAAGAACCGTGTTCCGGAGAAAACCTACCCGCCGCCTATCCGGACAAGTTACATTATTATAACTTTGGCTTCACCTTATATTCCTATTGGAACTCACCTTCCAATAAAAATAATTAGACCTTAATATGGAAAAACATTTTATGCGTTACAATGCCAGCTGCGTGAAGTGATGTGGCGGCGGCCCAGGTTTTATCTTAATTTAAATTATAAAAAAAAAAATTCTATATATTATAGTTAATTAAAAATTTTAGAATTAAATTTAAAAATTAAATTATACTTTTATTATACAATAATAAACAAATAATTAAATTAATTACTAAAAATATCAAAAAATTTAAAATAAAATTAAAATATATAAATATATATAATTATTAATTTAGATAAGAAATTTAAAGAAACTATATTAAAATTAACTATATTAATTTAGAAGATATAAATATAAATGGATTTATAAAAACATTATTAAAAGAAAAGTATATCCATTTTAAAAAATAGATAAATTTGGTGGATATTTTAGATCATTTAAAAGCCAAAGTATTTAGAAATATAGATAAAATAATATAATAAAAATAAAAAATAAATGAGGAAGTTATTAAAGAGATATAATTAGAAGAATATCCTAACTTAAAAATGTAAAAGGATTACGTTTTAATATTATACACTCCAGATTCACCTATCAGCTTCATCTGGGGGGGTATGTTAAATTAATAAACCTAAAAATAACATAGAAAAATTCTTTTCCATGCAACAATTCCATAAAAAGCCTCACCACTCTATTCTAGAATTCTAACAATAATAACAACTTGAATTCTACAATCATAATTTTTTCCCTATGTATTATGTGACACCATCACATTCACAATTCAGTGCCACCTCAAAAAGCCCACTTTGCTTTCATATATGCACTACATCAAGCAAAAGAAATAAAATATTTTATAAAAAGCTAAAAAAAATATATATAAATAATAAATAAATTAAAAAAATAAAAATAGTAAGAAATTTTTGGTAAAATTTAGGCAATATTAAAAAGATTATAAAAAAAAATAAAAAAAATAATTGAAAATTAATTTCAATAAAAGTTTTAAAAAATAATAAAGTTTTATAAAGAAAAATAGGTTAAATTATATAATTAATAATTAATAATTTATTAAAAAAGAAAGCCTTTTAATATTATATTATTGATTTAATAAAAGATTATAGGTTATAAATAAAAAAAATATAATATTAAAAATTTTCTTTTTCAAATTTTATAATTAATTTATTTAATATTTCTAATTTTATAATACAATTAGAAAAATCTTAGGAAAATAAATTTAAAATATTTAAAAAAATAAAATTAAAAAAAAACAATTTTAAAGATAATTAAATTGTAAAAGGTTATTAATAAAAATTTATTATTGATAAAATTCTTTAAAATATATAAAATATTATTATATAAAATATTTATTGTAATTATAATATAAAATTTTATATTTAAATATTATTTGAAAATATTTTATAAAATTATAATAATAATATTATTAAAACTTAAAAAATTTAAAAAAGAAAAAGTTTTTAAATATTTATAAATTAACATTTTTTTAAAGAATTATAAAGAAAATAATTAAAAAATAATAAGAAATTATATTATAATAATAATAGAATAATTATTAGAATGAAAATAAAAATTATAAATATTATATAATATAATAATGTTATAATATCTTTTTTATAATTAAATATTTTAGATATTTTTAATAATATTATTTTATAAAAATTTATATATATATTATATTAAAAAGGATATTTAATATAAATAATAAATTAAATTAATAATTTTATGGAAAAATAAGAGGTATAATTAATTTTTAATGGTAAAAAAGGTAAAGTTTATTTTTTTATTATAAATA
Source organism: Daldinia sp. FL1419 (assembly GCA_025201765.1). Classification (NCBI taxonomy): domain Eukaryota; kingdom Fungi; phylum Ascomycota; class Sordariomycetes; order Xylariales; family Hypoxylaceae; genus Daldinia; species Daldinia sp. FL1419. Next base: position 12,307 of record MU623725.1, read on the forward strand.
TTTTATAAGGTGTTTTATTATTATTTATTTTATTTATTATTTATATAATTATTTTATATAAATAATTGGATTAGGAGGGTATTTTAATTATTAATTTTGTATAGAATATAAATATATTAATAATAAAATATTTTATAATTAAAAATTATGTTAGGTTAAAATGAGTGGATAGAATATGTTTGGATTAGGTATAAAAACATAATATAATTTTTATAATATAAAAAAATAAATATTTAAAAATAATTAAAATAAAAATAGAAAAATAATAGTATATTTTATTTAAATATGATAATAATAATAATAATTGAATTTTATATAAATAAAGGAAATTTTAATTTTAAGATTTAAGAAGTAGGTTGAAAAATTTAAGAATAAGTAGAATTTTAAAGGTTTAAAAAAATAATGAGGCTTTTTTATTATTATGTAGATATTAAATATATATATAATAAAAATTAAGGTTAATTAAAATATTAAATAGTAGGAATATTAATATTTTAAAGAAATCTTTTTAAATTATTAGATGGAAAGATAAGAATAATATTAGAAAAATATTATAATGTTAATAATTTAATTATTATTTTTTGATATAAAAAATAATTATTAATATTTTAATTTATGGAAGTATAAAATATTAATATTATTATAAATATATATTAAAAAAATAAGACTAAAGGTTTTTTTAATTAATAAAAGGATTTTTAAAATAAATATTTTTAGGTGTAATTAATAAATATTAATAAAATGAATATAAAAAAAATTATATTATAAAATAATTATAATATTAATAATATTAAAATAAATAATTTTTCTAACATTATTAAAATGTATAAGAATCATGGATTTAGTAAGTAAAGGATTAAATATACTAAAAATAATTGTTAAATATTACTAATAATTTTTTTAAAAATTAAAAATTTTGAAGAAATTATAATAAAACTTTCTTAATTAATTTCTAGAATTATATTGAAAAGGTGTAATTATGTTTTTTGTATAATTTTTTGTCCTTAATAAACAAAACGTTTTTATAATATATAATTATATTAAGATTATAGTTTTAATATAATATAATATTAAAATATTATATTAAATTTAGGATATTATAATAATTTTTAATAAAAAAAATCAAAATATTTAAAGAAGGTTAATAATAAAATAAAATTGAAAAAGTAGTGAAATATTTATAAATATGTAAATCTTTTTTTATTTAATGTAATATATATATAAAAATAGAATATGTTTTTTAAAATGATATTAATTTATAAATGTAATAGGTATAATAATATTATATTATAATATTGTAAAATATAAATAAAATATATGAAAAAAATTGAAATTAATTAAAAAAGGTTATAAATTAATAGTATTATTTTAAATTATTTTAAAAAGTAAATATAATATTGTAATATTAAAAAGAAAATTGTAAAATAAAAATAAGTAATAATCTTTTATAAAAATATAAAATTATTTATATAT
>MU623726.1:0-13728 GCA_025201765.1 Daldinia sp. FL1419
TATTTAAAGAAGATTAATAATAGAATAAAATTAGAAAAATAATGGAATATTTATAAATATATAAATTTTTTTTATTTAATATAATGTATATATAAAAATAAAATAAATTTTTTAAAATAATATTAAATTATAAATGTAATGGATATAATAATATTATATTGTAATATTGTAAAATATAAGTAAGATATATAAGGAGGATTAAAATTAATTAAACAAAGCCATAAATTAATAATATTATTTTAAATTATTTTAAAAAATAAATATAATATTATAATAATGAAAAGAAGGTTATAAAAATAAAAATCAGTAATAGTTTTTTATAAAAATATAAAATTATTTATATATATTTATATCTTATATAAATTATATATATTTTAATTCTTTTTTAAAAATAATTTCTTTATAATATAATAATATTTTTATTATTTATAAAAAAAATAATAAAATTATTTTAAATTTTATTATTATTTTATATTTCGGTTATTATTACATTATTTTATAAAATTTAGGTATTATAATATATAAAATATTTTTTTATATTAAAATCTAATTATTTTTATTAAAAAATAAATTTTAATAAAAATATAAAATAAAATAAAATTAAAATTATAATAATATAATTTAATTAGATAAATAATAAATAGGTTTTCTCCGGAACATAATTCCTATCCAAAATAAATATTAGAAGATGGACCGGATACCTGTAATATATTCTAGGTAAATTGGGGTAATAATAAATAAATAAATAAATAAATAATAATATTTTTATTATTTATTAAAAAAAATAATAAAATTATTTTAAATTTTATTATTATATTATATTTAAATTATTATTATATTATTTTATAAAATTTAAATATCATAATATATTAAAGATTTTTTTTAATTAAAATTTAATTATTTTTATTAAAGAGTAAATTTTAATAAATATACGCCAGGGAGTCCTAAGCGAGGGCAAATGCGTTCTTGAAGGGAGGGTTGTATTTGTTAGGGTTTGAGCTTAGATATACCAGGGAATCATTGAAGATTTATAATGGATTATTATTAAAAAATAGTAAAACATTTAATAATAATTAAATTTTTTAAATAAAAAATTATTATAATAATAATATATAAAAATAATAAAGATTATTAAAAATAAAATAATATATGTATATTTTTTAAAAAAATTTATATTTTAATTAATAAATATTAATAAAATAAATATAAAAAAGGATTCTATTATAAAATAATTATAATATTAATAATATTGAAATAAATAATCCTTTTAAGATTGTTAAAATATATAAGAATTATGGATTTAATAAATAAAGGATTCAATATAATAAGAATAATTATTAAATATTATTAATAATTCTTTAATAAATTTCTTAAAGATTTAAAAATTTAAAAAAAATTATAATAAAATTTTAATAATTAATTCTTAAAATTTCATTAGAAAGGTATAATTATATTCTTTATGCAGTTTTTTATCTTTAATAAGCAAATTGTTTTTATTATATGTAACTATATTAGGATAATAATTTGGATATAATATAATATAAAAATATTATATTAAATTTAAGATATTATAAAAATTTCTAATAAAGGGATTAAAATATTAGAAGAAATTTAATAATAGGATAAAATTAAAAGGGTGGTAGATTACTTATAAATATATAAGTTTTTTTTTATTTAATATAATATATATATATAAATAAAGTGGGTTTTTTAAGGTAATATTAAATTGTCAATATAATAAATAAAATATATAAAGAAAATTAAAATTAATTAAGAAGGGTTATAGGTTAGTAATATTATTTTAAGCCATTTTAAAAAATAAATATAATATTGTAATATTGAAAAACGGATTATAAAAATAAAAATAAATAATAAATTTTTATAAAAGTATAAGATTATTTATATATATTTATATTTTATATAAATTATATATATTTTAACCCTTTATTAAAATAATTTTTTTATAATATAATAACATTTTTATTATTTATTAAAAAAATAATAAAGTTATTTTAAATTTTATTATTATTTTAAATTTAAATTATTATTATATTATTTTAAAAAATTTGAATATTATAATATATTTAATATTTTTTATATTAAAATTTAATTATTTTTATTAAAAATAAATTTTAATAAAAATATAAAGTAAAATTAAAGTTATAATAATATAATTTAATTAGATAGGTGGTAAGTAGGTTTTCTTTGGAATATGGTTCTTATTTAGAACAAATACTAAAAGATGGACTGGATACTTATAATATATTCTAAGTAAATTGGAGTAGTAATAAATAAATAAATAAATAATAAATTTTAATAAAAATATAGAATAAAATTGAAATTATAATAATATAATTTAATTAAATAAATAATGGGTAGGTTTTCTTTGAAATATAATTCTTTTTCAAAATAAATACCAAAAGATGAACTAGATACTTATAATATATTTTAGGTAGATTAGAGTAGTAATAAATAATAATATATAATAATATATTATATTTATTAATAATTAATTAGAAAACTTTGTTATGTAATAAATTTAAAAAAAATTTTTTTAAAATTGTATTTGTGGGGGGGTGGGTTAAAATTCTCAAGCTTGGATTAGTTTGTAATAAAATTGATAAGATAAGTGATAAGATATTAATTAGTTAATTAAACCTAATTGATTTAGATAGGTTTATATATATTTAAAATAATTAATTAAATTGTTCGTTTTATAATTAATATATAGTATGGAAGTATTAGTAATTTAAGAAAATAGGGTAATTAATTAAATATTAGTAATTTAAGTATATATTGTAGAAGGGTAATTTAAATCAAATTAATTAGTTAATTAGATTTAAAAGTTAAAAATATGTATTTAATTTAATAAAAAAAGGTAATTAATTAAATATTAATATTTCAAGTATGTACTTCAAAAGGGTGTGTAAACTTTTTAAAGATGATTTTAAATAACTTATATATGGTGTTACCACCTCCAAAAATCAATCAATTGAATAATAAAGTTAAAAATATATATCTTAAGTAGCCAATCAAAAAGATTGCACACAATTTAATTTTAACGTAAAAGCTGACCATATCCATATTAGGTATATAACCTAATCAATTAGAAGCTTTGAAAGCTTAGAAGGTTTTTGTAAGATTTTGTTAGCCTGTTCTAATTACTGCCCATTAATTAAACTAATAAGTATGTAAGGCTAATATGGTCCGTGTATTTTAATTGGATATATATACTAATTCTTCCCGCCTTTAAATCAAGTTAGCATTTCTCCCTTTTACACCTTTTTGAACCCCATTTTTGATGTTATATACCAGGTCATATACAGTATTGTAGCTAGCCTTTTATTAGTTTTTTTATCAGGTTTTTTATTAAATCTTTTATTAGGTTTTTTATTAGATTTTTTTAGCCTCCCCTAGGTAACCCCCCTAACCTCCTTTAACTAATTCCCTAGTTGATTTTTTAGTTAACTTTTTAGTTAACCCCTTAGCTAATTCCCTAGCTAACCCCTTAGTTAATCTTTTAGTTAACCCTTTAACTAATCCCCTAGCCTTTTTGGCTAGTTCTTAGGTAAGTAATACCTTTGTATCTAACCCCTTTACCCCCTTTACCTCCAAAGTTAATTTATATGGGTTGTTGATTAGGTTAGGTTATTAGGTAAGTATTGTTTAGTGGTATTTTGGGCCAACTCTATTTAATAGTAGTTATTTTTAGTTATATTTATTTATATTATGGTTGATATTAACCCTTTAAGGTGATGGAGGTATATCCAGCAAGTATTACTGGTTTTTGGTACTTAAAAATGTGTTTGATGATGTATTAATTAACCAAAATTAATACTTTAATTTGATTAGTAAAATATTTGTTAAGTGTTTTATAGTTATAATTGATATTTTTTTGAATTAGTTATCTCTATCACTATAAATACCTTTCCCTATCCCTTGCAAACCTAATAATAAATTTGCTTTTATCTGGAATAATGTTTAGTGTATTATTATTCTTTTATATATCTTTAAAAATAATATTTAGTATTAGTATTATTATTGCCTCGAAAAATGGTTTAATATAGACTTCAAAAATAGTACTTACTAATATTATTATAGTTGGAAGCGGGACAAAAATACGGTGTTTGACGGTGTATACCTAACCTCTTTTCCCTTAAAAATCGTTTTAATTTCAAAGTTGTTCCGAATTTTTTTTCCATTTTTATACAGATAAAGGAAATAATTGTTTTTCTGTTATATTGTTTTATTAAGGTTCATTAAATTCAAAGTTAGTAATATTGATTTAAAAACCATATTTACTACTTTCTTTGGGACATTACTGCTTTATATAAAATGCTTCTTCGGTTATTAGGTGAGTTAAATATCATTATATTACATTTTATTAATATATAATTCTACTATTAAATATTTTGTGATTTTCAGCATTAATTATAAATTATCTCTTTTTTTTGTGATATTAATGTTTTTAATTAAATATATCAGTTCAGAATTATATTGTATTGAAAATAAAATTATAATTCCATTTTTTGGTTATATATTAAATATAACATCAAAAATATTAATTATTAACATTTCTAATTTCCTTTCATTATTACTTTTACTATTCTAATTTATAAAATTTAAGATATTATATATAATAAAATAATATTAAATATTTTAGAAATGGAATTTATTTTTAGCTTAATATATATAACTATTTCTAAAATAAAAAAACTCCAAAATTTAATATTTAATATTTTTTTAAATTAAATATTTTACAATAAGGTATTAATAAATTGGAAAATTAATGTTCCTAAAATTGGTTACATAAAATATACCAATTAATTCAATAAATTTACAATTTCAATTTATTATTCCATAATACATACCAATTCCAAATAAAATCGTTACGTAACATCAATTTTCAATTTATTAATTAAACCTTTACTTATAAAGTTTTCTTAACTTAAATTGTTTGTAATTTTTAGAATATTTTATAATAACATTTTTTTAAATTTTCTCTTATCTTAATAATATATTAAATTTAGAAAGAAAATTCATAATTAAATATATAATAATATAAATTATTCTTTATTCTTTATTATAAATGTTTTAATAATAATTTTAATAATTATATTTTTATTTAAATTTTTTTTAAAAAAATAATAGAAAAGTTAAAATTTAAATAAATTATTATTATTTATTTCTAATATATTATATTGATTTATAAAATTAATAACTGTTGATATTTATGGCATAAGCAAAATTTAGTGCAAAAGCATGTAATTACATTTTAATAATTTCTGATTGAACAAAACTTTTAGCCCGCCCCACTGTACCACTCTTGCACCTTAAAGGATATTAATTTTATATACAGGAATATATTAAATTAATAAATTTTAAAATTAATTTAAAAAATTCTTTTTTTATTATAATTCTATAAAACTTTATTATTTCTTTAAAATTCTAAAATTAATAAAAATAATTAACTTAAATTCTATAATACTAATTTTCCCAATATCATATGTATTAATATTCACCCCCTTTTTTTATTTATAAACAACCATCATCACAAGATATCTACTCTAACAAACGGCCTCAACAAAGATTTATAGTTCTGTTTCATATATGGTTGAGAGGTAGTTCATTGCAAGCCAACATGTCAATATCACAATTATCAAGGTTGTTACCTCTTCCCGACGGGGAACTTAAGCAAATTATAGACTATGCAGCCACATTGTCCAAGTCTGAGGCTGCCAAACATTTTCGAAATCTTCTTGGCGAATCACCTGAAGCTGTTGATTTCATAGCATCATTCAATTCGAAGAGACAAGATCCTAAGGCTTCTACTGCATCATCCGCATCCTCAGGCAGATCCTCTTCACGTATAGAACCTGTGCCAAAGTCGACAAGAGCACCCAAAAAGCCCAAAACCCAGTTGCATACTCCCGCTCCACGTCAAGTTGTCAATCTCGGCCCCACGCCAGGAACGGCATATAATAAGGACACCGAGAGCGAGTACATCTCCCGACGTCCTACTCCAGCTTCAACTTCAGCTGGATCTGGATCTGGGTCTGGGCCCGGAAAGAAATCTTTACCCCAGAAATCGGCAACTCCACCGCCGCCAAAGTTACACCCTTCCGCAGCAGGGCAGCTAATATCAGATGTTCGGAAGCCTAAACCCAAGCCCAATTCTACTCCTGCCTCACGCTCTTCAACGCCGGCCCCGAAAACCAAGGCCCACATCTCCGGTGGCACTGCTATGCATGGTGCATCTACAGCTCTGTCGGACCTGGACAACGCTATTCGCCTTCTCGAGACGGCTACAAATCCTACTCTTGGTATAGACGACTCCGCTCGGAAATGTAATTGTGTCGCTGCTAGACACCCCCTACTAGCTGCTGCGCCAAATTGCATGAACTGTGGCAAGGTCGTATGTGTGAAAGAGGGACTCGGACCCTGTACTTTCTGTGGCTCGCCACTTCTAAATCCATCAGAAATACAACTAATGATACGGGAATTACGGGACGAGCGCGGCCGGGAGAAGATGGCGGCCGACCGCGAAGCCCACAAGAAGGCTGACGTGTCGAGGGCTCCGGCTCCATTCATAAAACTCAAAGGGACCACAGGCGAGGCTAGCGAAGCACAGGCAAATGCCCTGGAGCACAGAGATCGCCTCCTAGGATTCCAAGCCCAAAATGCACGACGAACAACCATCAGAGATGAATCCGCCGATTTCGACGTCAGCGGGGTAATGACGGGATTCGGCGGTAACATCTGGGCCACCCCCGAGGAAAGAGCACGGGAATTGAAACGCCAGCAGAAGATACTAAGGGAGATAGAGTGGAGCGCCCGACCAGACTACGAAAAGCGACGGCAGGTTATCAGCATCGATGTAGTAAGTGGCAAGGTAGTAAGAAAAATGGCTGCCGTTGAACGACCGAAGAGTCCCGAAGACGATGTACGATCCGATACAGTTTTACAGGAGCTTAACAGCACCAACCACGGTAATGCTAATAGAGGATACGGAAGTGGTGGCGCCTTTAGCAAGAATCCTCTATTAGGCTCTCTAATTAAGCCAGTCTTTGATGCTAAAGGCAAGGGGTCTAAGTTAGAAGGTCGTGATCCAAAAGCGACCCGGTGGAGGAGAATGCAAGACGACCTCGACAATAATGAAGCTGTCATTCTTGATGGTGGGGTGTTCGGAGGTAGGCCCGGCCAGGAGGTGACCAATTCCGTTACGGATGAGCCTACTTGTGGTTAAATAACCTTGAATTGGAGATATCAATTGAAGGAACTGAAAGGGATTTCAAATTTGTGATCATTGCAAGATTCTACGAAGGTTATTTGCAAAGGAATGTCGAGTATCTTCATTGGTATAGTATCACCTCAACCAACCGTTGCGACGCCTAACTTAAGAAACGAAGACTAGTCCATATACGGATCTTGTGACCATATTCCCATTGGTATCTCCGTCACCTTACCAATCCATCTCCATCAACCTAAACATTTGCCCCCTGAGAGGCTTACCAGACGGTACGTCCAAGGCGCGTTTCCTTCTACTGCTCACAGCTAAAGTTGGTGTATGCTCAACCTTAGCGTCGAAAGTGGCAGTCGCCATGCATCTATAGAACGATCGGCGCAATGCTACAGAAATGCACTGAATATTAGAATTATAGTTCCTTCGTCATAACGGGTGTGATCGACAATTCCGTCCGCGCCCAGGCCGCCATGATTACGCCACGATCGCGTCCCAGGTAAATGATAGAAACTAAGCTGCTGCCTTTTCCGGCTCTTTGCTCTCGACAACACCGTTCTCAACGGCGCCGTTCTCGGTAGTGGCGCCATTGACCTTGGGCGTAACGGCGGCCGCCTTCAACTGCTCGACTTGGTTCTCGAGATTTACAACCTTTTCCGCAGCTTCCTTCCTCTCGGATTCCAAGCGAGTAATGGTGGCATGAGCCTCTCCTAGCTTCTCGTTTAGATCGGATCGGGTCTTTTCATCTTCCTGCATTTCGGACTGGAGTTCGCTGATCTTAGTCTCGAGGGCAGCCTTCTCCTACGGGAAAAGAAAAGTTAGCAAAAAAAAAAAAAAAAAAAACGCTTTAAAATAACTCCAGGGTACGAGGGGTGACCTACGGAATGGGCTGCGTTGAGATCCTCTTCAGCTTTGGCGGCCTTACCACTAGCCTCCTCTACCTTGGCTTTGAGGTTGGCAATCTCGCCCGCTCGTTCCTCATGCTGTTTCTGCAATTGCTCTCGCTCATTCTGGGCGGATTCCAGCTTGCCCTGCAGCTCAGCTGTTTCCTGCTTTTGCTGTTCGAGCGCAGAAGTCTGTTCATCTTGTTGGGTTCGCAATCGTTCACGTTCGTCTTCGGTAGCCTTGATCCTATTTTGTAATTCGGCGGCTTCTTGCTTTTGCTGTTCGAACGCGGAAGCCTGTTCGTCATGCTGTGCTTGCAACCTTTCGCGTTCATCCTCGGCAGCCTTGATCTTGTCTTGTAATTCAGTAGCTTCCTGCCTCTGCTTTTCAAGTGCGGCTGCCTGTTCGTCGTACTGTGCTTGGAGCTTCTCGCGTTCATCATTGCCAGCCTTGATTTGATTGTGTAACTCAGCAGCTTCTTGTTTCGCTTTCTCGAGCTCGGCAGCTTGTGCCTCAAGCTGTTTCTGCAGAATCTCAGCCTCCTCCTGGGTTGATTTCAGTTTGCCTTCTATCTCATCTGCTTTTTGCTTGGCGTTCTCAAGCTCGGCAGCATGATCCGAATTAAGCTTGTCCTGACTCTCCTCTAGAGCAGTGATGTTCTGCTGCAGCTTTTCGGCATCGGTACGGAGTCGCTCCAATTCAGCTTCGTAAGCTTGCTCAAGCGATTTCTTCTTCTCTTCAGCGTCTACTAAGCTTTTCTTAGCATCCTCAACTTCCTTAGTGAGATCATCATATTCCTTTTGTAAAGATTGGTGCTTTTGCTTCCACTCGGCCACGTCCTTCTCCGCATCAACAAGCTTATCGTTGGACCCTGCCTGTAACTGACCATAGAGTTGTTGCAGTTCGTCATGTTTCTGCTGCGTTTCGGTCTGAGTCTTCTTCGCCAAGGCAATTTCCTCTTCAGACGCCTTCTTGTGCTCCTCGTAGGTTTGCTCGAGAGCCTTAAGCTCATTTAGTGATTTGGTAAGACTCTCCTCCAATTCTCCTCGTCGAGCGTTTACAGACGCGAGCTCTTCGTTAAGTTTGTTGTGGTCGCTCTGTAGAGCCTCGTGCTTCTTGCTTGAGGCAAGCAATTCCTCCCTGGCACCCGCCAGTTCCTCCCTCAGGGAAGCCTCGAGAGAATTGCGCTGTTCAATAGAATCAGCTAATTCCCGCTTGACAGCCGATAGCTCCTCGCTTAAGGAATTCTTCTCCTGCTGTAGGGCGTTGACTTCCTCGAGCTTTTGGACCAGTTCGGCTCGTTTTTCTTCGAGCTCCTGGGCTTTAGCAGAAGCAGACTCTTCGAGAGTGCGGCGCACCGAAGCGGAGTCGTCCGAAGACCGCTTTAGCTCATTTTCGAGTTTGTCGGCATGTTCCTTGAGTTCCCGGTTGACGGATGTGGACTGGCCTTCCAATTCGTCAACCTTTTTTCGCAAAGTCTCTGCCTCTTCGGTGGCTTTGTTGAGCTCTTCCTTGGCCTCTATAAGTTCTTTTTCCTTGGTGGCTAAGTCCTTCTCGAGCTTGGTAATGTTCTCGTCTCTTTCGTTAATTTTCTTCTCTATTGCTTCTCTTTCTTCTTTGCCAAGAGCAGCGGCACCGGAGAAGGTAGAGAGTATGTTACCCATCTCGTAAGAAGCTTTCTTTGCGCCCTCTTTATATGTGAGGAAAGAAATTGGGTATACAGATACGAATTGCTATTTTGCAGCAAAATGTGCCTGCAAATGAGCAAATAAGGAACGGGGAATGGGGAATGAGGGTTCGGGTTTGGTCAAAATGCAACCGCTTTCTAACAAATGAATGCTTTTGCTTTGTTGAAGGGGGGTATCTGATAGCAATCAATCAAGTAATAGAATTGAGATGCTAGGTACTAATCAGGCGAATCATTCATTCATATTGTCGCATGCATAAAATGAGGGATGTTGAGAGGTAAAAGAGAAAGAAGGGAAAAAAAGGATACGGTAGGTTCTGATGGCTGTAATGGGGAAAGGTAATTGGTAAGAGGCCGATAGAGAACCAGTACTTTCCCTCCTTCTCTCTGCTACCACTTGCCAATTGCAACAAACCAGAAGGAGGAGAGAAAAAAATATTTTTCAACCCAACAGGGATCCGTTGTCCCCGCGGTCCCGCATCAAACGCTACTTTATGCTACATATGACTACATAAGTACGCTAAAGTTATACTATAGTACCTATCTAGCGGTCAAGAATTAGATTTGGTTGGTTGCTGTATTAATTCAAATGTTGGGTGCTTTGCAGGTGACAACTCATGTACAGCACCAAGATCCAATCACCCCGCTTTGTCTTACTTAAGCGCCCGATTAGTTACCTGCCGCAAAATGGTATCAAAATTGATACCCTAATGTAGGAATTTATCTTAAATTTTTTTTAGGTTTTAAATTAAATAATTATTATCATAAAATATAAAAGGAAAAAATTATAATTGTACAATTTAAATTATTCTTATTAATTTTGGAATTTTAGAAAGAATTGTGAGGCTATTTACGGAATTATAATAAAGAAAAGGATTTAAAATATAATTCTTTTATACCCTTAAATTAATATTGAACTGGTTTAGAGCGATTAGGTAATAGATACTACCCTGTAGAGACCCTATTAGCCTCCTTAGAGCTAGACCTTCTAGGCCTCTACAGCTCTTTTAGATATAAATAAGCCTTTAAGAATTATCTTTCTTATCTAATCAATTTAAGCTCTTCAAATTTTAAGAATCAATTTTTTTATAAAATTTTTATATAATAATACATATTTTTATTCCTTTAAAAAATATTTTCCTTTTTACATATTATTATTAATAAATAATTATTTATATCTATTTTTTTACCCAATTATTCTATTTTTTTAAAAATATAATTACTTTACATCCTTTTTCTCATATAACCTTTAATTTATTATAAATTAATTGAAATACAGGGCATATCCTACAGGAACTATTAGAACTCCTATTCAATATATTTCTTTGATTATATCTTTTTAATAATTTATTCATTTATTTTTTACTTTATTATATTATTTTATTTATGTTTTTGAATGCCTTGGCTAATATTTGATTTAAAATATCCATTAAACCTATTTGCTTTTTAAATTAAATATATTAATCCTTTAAAGGGACTTTTATAAATCCATTTATACTTATATTTTTTAAATTAATATGATTAATTTTGGAACCGCAGTGGACCACCACAGGGGTAATAAAAGATATGTATTTTTATAATATATTAAGGGACATTTATATTAATTAAATCATTTTTATTAAATAATGAGTTCTAATAGGAATATAAGAAATAATTAAAATTATAATGATAAAACTAAATTAAATAAGTAATGGGTAAGGTTTTTTGGAATATAATTCTTATTTAGAATAAATATTAAAAGATAGATTAGATACCTATATTAAATAATTTAAGTAAAATAATAACATAATAATAATAATAATAATAATAATATTTATTTATTTATTTATTATTATTCTGATTTACCTAAAATATAGTATAAATATCCGGTCCATCTTTTAATATTTGTTCCAGGTAGGAATTATATTTTAGAAAAAACTTATTTATTATTTATTTAATTAAATTATATTATTATAATTTTAATTTTACCTTATATTCTTATTGGAATTTACCTTTTAATAAAAATAATTAAACCTTGATATAAAAAATATTTAATATGTTATAATATCCGAATTTTATGAAGTAGTGTAGCAGTAGCCTAAGTATAGGGCAATAATAAAATTTAAAATAATTTTATTTTTTTTATAATAAATTATAAAAATATTGTTATATTATAAAGAGGTTGTTCTGGGGCAGGGCTGGGATATATACAGTCTATATAGGATATAAATATGTATAAATGACTTTATATTTCTGTAAAAAGCCATCACCTATTCTTACTTTTACAACCTTCTTTTCAACACCACAATATTATATTTGCTCTCCAAAATAATAATAATAATAATAATAATAATTAAAATATAAAATAATAATTAAAATAATAATGGAATTATATTAAAATTTAAAAAAGGTTCATAAAGAAATTATATATATTATTAATAATATAATTAGAAAAAATAAAATTATATAAAAAAAATAAGATTGGATTAAAAAGGTATATAATTAGAAAATAATTAATATAAATAAACTTTTATTATTTGTTCATTTATTTATTTATTTATTACTACTCTAATTTATTTAAATGATATTATAAATATCTGGTTTATTTTTTAATATTTGTTCCAGGTAAGAATTATATTCTGGAAAAAACCTACCTATTATTTATTTAAATAAATTTATTTATTTATTCATATATTATTATTATACCATTTTACCTTAACTATTTAATCTTTTTTTATATTTTTATTAAAATTTATCATTTAATAAAAATAATTAAATTAATATAAATATTTTTTGATAAATTATAAAAACATATTTTTTATTATGTTTATAATAATTTATTGTTATTTTATGCCCAATTTGAACTTTGGTGAATTTAATCTTTTTGCCTTAAGTTTTCTTAAGGTTTTTTATTGTAACGAAATTGTATGGGTAATGAAAAAAGTGCATTTTATTTAGCATGTTAATCCTTTAAATTAACCTTATACTTTTTAAATTTTAAATAATTTTATATATTTAATTCTTTTAATTTTTATTAATTTTCCTTATTTTATTAGGATATTAAAATATTTTTTTTAATTAAAAAGGCTTGGATTTTGAGGGTTTTATAAATTATTTACGTTTTATTAGCCAAATATATGAGTTTTTTTCTGATTGGCCAGCCTTACCAGCTGTTTCTGATTGGCTAGCCTTGTACCTAGCCATACCCTAGCTGATTAGCCACATTTAAGTTATCTTAGTTGATCAGCTGTATCCTAATTGATCAGCCATATCCAAGTTATCTTAATTAATCAATTACATCCTAATTAATCAACCATATCTTCTTTAATTAGTTATCACCCCTAACTTCATCAGCTTTTTTCTAATTAGTTAGCTTTATTAGCCTTATATTTAATTATAATTTTAATTAATTAATTTTATATTAAATTATATTAAATTAATATAATGTGATTAAATAATAGATGTTATTTTATAAAGACTTTATCAATTTTTATAGAATTAACCTTTCCAAGGTCTCCATAATTCTTTTGGATATAAATAAGTTTTTAAGAATTATTTTTCTTATTTGATTAATTGAAGCTTAATAAGTTATATATAATTAAATTAAGTTTATAATAGTTCTTTAAGAATTATTTTTATATAATGAATTAAGATAGTGTAATTAAATAATAAAAGTTATTTTGAAGGATTTTATTACCCCTCCTTTTTTTTAAGGTTTATAGTTCTTTTGGATATAAATAGGTCTTTAGGAGTTGTTTTCTTGCTTAATTAATTTAAGTCATATATAGTTCTTTAAAAATCATCTTCATAGAACTTTATATAAATAATATATATTTTTATATTTAAAATTAAATCCAGGACGAAGCCGGTAGCCAAAAGTGTAATTTAATTCCAATAGGAAGCGGACGAAGTCCGGGTATCGAATAAGTGTAATTTA
>MU623727.1:0-13680 GCA_025201765.1 Daldinia sp. FL1419
ATAAAAATATAATATAAAATTATAATAAATATATATTTATTATAAAATATATTTTTAAAAAAAATTTAAATTTATTTTTAAAAATATTATATAATCTTTTAATATAATTATTATTAATATTTTAAATTTTTTTAAAATATTTTATAATAATAACTAAATATATTTTATTAAAAATATATTTTAAAAGAATTATGAAATAAATTAATATTTATTAATTATTAATAAATATAAGGATTTAATTTTAAAAGATTTTTTTTATGTAAATAATAATATTATTAGGAAGGAAAAATTGTAATTTTTTATTAATTAATTTTTTTTATTTGTTTTAATATTTAAAAATAATGTTATAATTATATATAAATTATTTAATAATAATTTAAAGGGTTTAAAATTATTTTTTGGGGTTGGAGGAGGGGGTTGGATTAGTGCAGGGCTTGTATTATATTTAAAATTATAATTTAAATTGTATTTTTATTATTTTTATTATATAAGATAAGTAGGATAAGTTGGAGGGAATGGAAGGGATAGTAATTAGATAAATATTAGGGGTTTTTATTAAAGAAAAGGTTTAAAAAGGATATCTAATATTATTTGATTTTTTTTTTGGGATTGTTTTAATTGATTAGGAAGTTTTTGAATTCTTTGAGGATTATAATGGAATTTTATGAGGTGGGGGTGAAATAATGATTGGTGTGATAGGATTATGGTTGGGGGAGGAGGGGGTTATGAAATAGGTTTTATTTGGGTTATTAATGAAATATTAGGAATAAAAGAAGGGTTAGGTAATAGTGATTATAGGGTAGGAAATATATATTATATAAGGTAAAGAAGATTATAAAAGGTGGTATTTAATTATTTTATTTATATAATTTAATAAGTAAATATTTATAAATTATAAATTATTAATTATTATTATTATATAAATATTATTATTTAAATAATTAATTTTATATTAGAATATATTAATCTTTTTTTGATGTTAATTATTAATATTTTTTATATTAATATATTAAATTATTTAAGTTTTATAAATTTTAATTTATTTAAATTTTATTATAATAATTTATTTATAAATATAAGATTATTAAATATTTTTATATAATTAATATTTATTTTTTTATATAAATATTTTTTTATATTAATATTATTTATAAAATAATTCTAATTAATTTTAATATATTAATAAAATTATTTATAATAAATTCTTTAAAATATTCTTTATATTTAATTAACATTTCGCCCCACACCCGGGCCGCCGCCACACCACTTCACGTAGCTGGCATTGTAACGCATAAAGTGTTTTTCCATATTAAGGTCTAATTATTTCTATTAGAAGGTAAGTTCCAATAAGAATATAAGGTAAAGCCAAAGCTATAACAACATAGCTTATTTGGATAGGCAGCAGGTAGGTTTTCTCCGGAACACAGTTCCTACCCGGAACAATTACCAAAAGATGGACCGGATACCAGTAATATATTCTAGGTAAATCGGGGTAGTAATAAATAAATAAATAAATAAATAAAATAATTAACATTTTATTAGGTATATGTATATGTAAGAAATTTAGGTTTATAATTTTGAAATTTCTTATTATTTATAATATTTAAATTATTTTTTATTTAAAGATTGTATTTATAGAAATAATATTTATTTATTTTGTAATTTTATAATTAAATTAATTAATAAATATTAAGTTTTAAATGAATAGGTATTTTATTAATTTATAGAATATATTTATATTTTTTATTTAAATAATATTTATATTATTAAATAAGATATAATTTTATATTTATATTAAATTCTTTGGTTAAGATATTATAAGAATAGATATTAAAGATAAATATAATAATAAAAATAATGATTTAGGAAGATATATATTTTAAAAATTAAATAATATTAAATAATAATTATTTATTATAAAAATAATTAAAAATATGGTATTAATATTATTTATATTATTATAATAAAGATTTTTTTAATTTTATTAATTTATATTATTAATTATTTAATAATATTAATTAATATTAATAAATATATATATAGAATAAAAATAAAATAATAATAAAATAAATAATAATAATAATAAAATTAATATATTGAAATTATTTAAAGAAGAAAGTTATTTAAAAAAGATAGGTGGGAAATTTTTTTTTATATAATAATAGATACACAAATACTCCTTAGGGATAGTATGCCATATTAAGTCACATAAGTCATATAACCACCATAAACATTAAAACTGAAAATTTTAATAATTTGTACCTTATTATCCATAAAAAAAATTATAATATAATTATTATATAAAAGGAATAAACTAAAAAATTTAAATAATTAAATACAAAATTGTTGGATATAATTACGAAGGTCCGGGCCAAAAGTCTTGCATATGATCCAAGCTTGACTACCGTATGTAATTATCTTATTTTTTACTTATATTATATTATATATTCGCTAAATTAAGATTTTAATAATGGTGTCTCCACTAAGCCCAAATGGCTTGACATTAAATCTTTAATAATATCAATTATTATAATTTGGATAATATAGTGTAAGCCCTTTTGAATTCATATGTGCCTTACCAAGCTCAGATGTGCAAGACTTTTGGCCCGGACCTTCGTAAAAGATTTGTAAAATAGTAGGTATAAGGAATATATATCTCCTTCATTTACCAATCTAAATAATTTTCAATTATTTAATAATAGCCTAATATTTAAAATTAAATCTTAAAAAAATAAAAACCTTTAATATTCAAATTAAATAACAAATAAATAATTAAATATAAAAATTCAATTATATTAACCTAAATTCCTAAAATTTATACCTATATATCTTTATTAATAATTTATTTATAAATAATAAAGATTTAAATTTATAAATTAATTATATCATTATATTAAATAATAAAAAACCAATTAATTAAAATAATAAAATCCAAATTATTAATAACATCATCCATTAATCATCTACCAAATACAAACATATCACCTAAAACATATTCACTAACAAAATTTACAAAATAATTTAAGATTTTAATATTAAATATATCATCTATTATACAATTAATACCATTTTAAAATACCTTTCACTACCTAAAATATTATTAATTTTATATATTAATTCCTTTTTCCTATTATTAATACCTTATCCAAATAAGCAATATTAATAAAAAAAGATTAATAATTAATCTAATAACCCTATAATAATTATATAAAAACTAAGAAATTAATAATATTTGATAAATCTATAATATATATAATCCTACAAACGCCATAATAAAAATATGTTTAAATAAAATCATACAAACATTAATAAAAAAACAACCAAATTAATTTACAATTAAAGGAATAAATAAAATAAAAATTAAATATTAAATTTATAACATAATTATAAAAAAAATAAAATAAATGATCATTATATAATTTATATACCTTAATATAACATATTATAACTAAGAAATACCTATATATCTATTATTATATAAAAATAGATTTCCTACTTATCTCTTCTAAATAACTTTTTTTTCTTTAAATAACTTCAATATATCAATTTTACCCCTATTATTATTTACTTTATTATTATCTTGCTTTATCTTACGTACGTACCTACTAATAAATATAGAATTATTAATTTTTAATAGAGATTTGTACAATAAAATTGCAGGGCATATCCTGCAAGAACTCTTATTCAATTAAAATTCATATTTAATATAAATAAACCTTTAGAAATTATTTTCCTATCTAATTAATTTAAGCTTTTAAATATAAAATTATTAATTTTTTATAGAACTTTGTACAATAAAACTACAAGGCATGTCCTACAGGAACTCTTATTTAATTAAAGTTTATATTTAATATATAAGCCCTTAAATATTGATTTTATTTAATTAATTCAAATTCTTAAACATAGAATTGTTAGTTTTTTATCAAGCTTTATACAGTAAAACTACAAGGTATATCTTATAAAAGCTCTTATTCAATTAGAGTTCATATTTAATATAAATAAGCTTTTAAAAGTTATTTTCTTATTTAATTAATTTAAATTAGGATATCCTTAATTATTAGTTTGTTCATAGAGATTTATACAATAAAATACAGGATATATCCTGCAGGAACTATTAGAGCTCAAATTTAACGTAAATAAACTTCTAGAAGTTGTTTCTTATCTGATCAGTTTAAACTCTTAAATATAAAATCATCAGTTTTTTATAGAACTTTGTACAATGAAATTACAGGGTATGTCCTGCAAGAACTCTTATTTAATTAAAGTTTATATTTAATGTATAAGCTTTCAAATATTAATTTTTATTTAATTAGTTCAAGTTCTTAAATATAGAATTATCAATTTTCCATAAAGTTTCATATAATAAAACTATAGGGCATGTCCTATAAGAACTCTTATTTAATTAGAGTTTATATTTAATATAAATAAGTCTTTAAAAATCATTTTCTTATTTGATCAATTTAAGTTAAAATACCCCTAATTATTAATTTTTCCATATAGATTTATACAATAAAGTGCAGTGCATATCCTATAGGAACTATTAAAACTTAAATTTAATATAAATAAATTTCCAGAAGTTATTTTCTATTTGATCAGTTTAAGTTCTCAAATATAGAATCATTAGTTTTCCATAGAACTTCGTATAATAAAACTGCAAGAATTCCTATTCAATTAGAGCTCCTGTTCAATTAGAGCTCCTATTTAATTCAAGCTCTTATTCAATTCGAATTCTTATTCAATTAAAACTTATATTTAATATATAAATCCTTAAATATTAATTTTAATTTAATTAACTCAAATTTTCAAACACAAAATCATCAATTTTTGATAAGTTTATATAATAAAACTGCAAGACATATCCTGTAAGAATTATTAAAACTCCTTAGAAGTTGTTTTCTTATCTAATCAACTCAAATTTTCAAGTATAAAATTATTAATTTTTAAAATAGTAAAATTTTATATAATAAAAATATAGGGTTAAGGCATATTTTATAAAAGTTATTAAAATTTAAAGTTAATATAAATAAATTGTTTTCTTATTTAATCAGTTTAAATAAGGATGTACCTAATTATAAATAAATTTTTAAACTTTAAATTTTTAATATATTTTTTATTCCTTATCAACTTATCAATTACTTTATTAATTTTTATTAATTATTATTAATTTCTTATTAATTTTATATAATAATTTATTGAAAAAGTTTCAATATAATATACTGGACTTCATCCTGGATAAATATAATATAAAATTATAAATAATTTATTCCATATAAATTTATTAAATTATTGGTATTTGAATTTGGTAAATTTTGGTGTAAAAATGAGCTTTGGATGTTTTTTTTGTTTCCCCATTATATATATTTATAGATGGAATTGTTATTATTTCTGCAATTAATAATATATATTGTTATTATATTATTGACAATCAATGTAAAATGTACCTTAGATGTAAGTCCAATATTTAGAAATACCTTATATTATGATATGGCTAAGAAAGTAAATAACCTTAAGTATTAGATTTCTGAGCGCTAAGCACGGATCACGTTAACGCATGGGCCAAAGTAATAAAATTTTTTTTTTATTAATTAAATAAAGAGGTAGTTATTTAGGTTGGATAAGCCAAACCTGAATGGAAAAAGGGAATAGGTACAAAGTACAAAGGTCCGGGCCAAAAGTCTTACACATTTCTAATCCTTATAATAATATAAATAAAATAAGATATACTGGTTTTTTTCTTTAAAATAATTTATATAAATTAAAATAATAATAGTTTTATTTAATATGATTAAAAAATACTTTCTATATATATTTTTTTAATTTAATAAATATATTTAATAATGGCCTGCTGGTTTCCTAGATAGGTTCAAAGATCCACATATAAAGTTATATTATCCAGGATGAAATCCAGTATATTATACTGAAATTTTTCTAATAGATTATTATGTAAAATTAATAAGAAATTGATAAGAATTAATAAAAATTAATAAGAATTAAGAAGAATTAATAAGAATTAATAAGAATTAATAAGAATTAATAAGAATTAATAAAGTAATTGATAAATTAATAAGGTAATTGATAAATTAATAAGGGATAAAAAAACATATTAAAAATTTAAAGTTTAAGAAAATATTTATAATTAGGTATATTTTTATTTGAATTAATTAGATAAGAAAATAATTTTTAAAAACTTATTAATGTTAAATTTAAACTTTAATAACTTTTATAAGATATGTTCTTTAGGGGCCCTTCCAGAAAGTGCCTACAATAAGCTTTTTTTTTAATTATTTAAATTAAAGAAAATATATCTATAAACCTTATTGTTTATTTAATTAAATTTATTTTGAAATTATATTTATTTATAATAACAATATTATAATTATTTAATAAAAAAAAGATATATTCAATTATAAATATTTTTTTAAACTTTAAATTTTTAATATACTTTTTTATTCCTTATTAATTTATCAATTATTATCAATTTTTTATCAATTTCTTATTAATTTTTTATCAATTTTTTATTAATTTTATATAATAATTTATTAAAAGAATTTCAATATAATATGAGCTACGGGTTAGGCAATTATATAAAAACAGTACTCCATTTATATTAATTATTTAATTTGAATTATAAGATGAAGAAAAAAAGAAAAGAATTCCAGTCTCTTCTTTCGAAAAAAGCTATTTTACATCTAATAAGCGGTCTAGCGTGGCAGGTGCGGGGCACCTGCAAGTAGGGCAAGTGGGGCCGTTGCTATATGCCGGACTTTATCCTGGATAATTTTAAACACCCCCTACTGTGCCACTCTCGCACCTCGAGGGATAAGGCATACATAACCCTTTTACGAAAATACCTTTTTTCAATTAATTCCCTAGGAAAAGAAAAAGAAATGCATAATGAAATATAAGAAAAACATCCTTATTCATTAAAACTTATCAAATTTTTAAATTAGGAACTAATAATCGTTCTTCACATATTTATCGTATTACTACTCTAACCAACCTCTCCATCTTCCCCGAGTGGACGTGGACAAGGTATATTGGACTATCTTTTCTAAAATTTGCAATTGTCGTCCTAAACCTGTAGGATAGAGGAGAGGTGCATTATCTTATATCCGGGTTTGCCGATATAAACATCAATGTATCCCGGGGAGTTTTCGTTCACCGCCAGGAGTTGAGCGTTTGAGACAGGAAGATACATGACCTTTCTTATATATATTTTTTATGAAAATCTTATACCCTTGACAATCCGTTTATCTTTTTCCCCGGTAGCTGCTCGGTAAGCCTCTCTCACAGGTCGAAGAGAGTGACGGTACCCCGCAAGTGTAGGAGTATAACTCTTTGATTGGTTGAAGCTTTTTAATGATTGCTTAATGGCTTCTCATGAATCCCAAGAAATCCCAGGATTCTGGCTTTGGTATCCGGGGGTCCTTGCAACATAGAACCAACGCCTCTTGGTACCAAATATTTGAATATTCCCGTTTATGGTCGGAGAACCTGCTTCGAGATGCAGCCAACTCATTCTTCTCCACTGCCCGCGTGGCGCGGGATCAGCCGTTCTTATATCCGCACCCACATTTTTGTTATATTGATTAGGTTAGTTGATTAGTGCCCGTCTCTCCTTATTCTAAACATCTTGCGTCTGACTGCTGCCAGCTTCTTTTCTTCTTACACACCCACGGCCCTACCGGCTCTTCCCCGATAAAGTTTACCGGTCTTATGGAAAATACTATACGAGAGGATAATGGCAGATACAACCGCGAAGACGTCGTCTCCAAAGGCGGCAATGGCGACAACTGCTACATCTGCCGCATCGCCAGGAACACCGGCGTCGCCTAAAGACCCAACGTCTCCTAGGAGCCCTGGAAGGAGTGCAACACCCGAAGGAGAAGCATTCGGTACCGAACAACACATCGAAGTGGTAAGGAATCCTTTCTCATACTTACGACTCGGTTCCCTCGATTGAGGTATTAACATTGTATGCAAGGCCGATGATTTGGAGGAGCCAGATGACAATGACGACGCCAATTCAGCTGTTGGAAGCTCAATGTATAACAATACCACATCCATTCATAACCCAGAATTGGTTGAGACGCTGACGCAGTAATCTCTTAAAGACAATCATCAACCGGATCATTGACAGAGAGTATTTACGCCTACCGGGTACTACACGGCAGGACGTTCAATGCGCCCAAGACATCCGAGTACTGGGCCCCAAATGACGAGCAACAGAATGAAGGTCTCGACTTACTTCACAATGCCTGCTTGATGGCTATGGGTGACGAACTGTTTCTTGCACCTATTGGCGAGAATCCACAAAAGGTGCTCGACGTGGGAACGGGAACCGGGATATGGGCCATGTCAGTATTCCCCGGAAGAGATGCCATCGATTTATCGTATTCGACGAGCTAACATGGTGTAACCGTAGTGATTTTGCAGATGTGTTCCCAGCGGCAGAGGTCATTGGAACCGATCTTAGCCCTATACAGCCCGCATGGATGCCACCTAATGTCAAGTTTGAAATAGACGACTGTCTTCTCGATTGGACGTGGCCGGAAAACCATTTTGACTACATCCATATGAGGATGCTTTATGGTAATAGTCTATCTCGAATTAGTTGGACGTCATATATTGTATATACTCTAACAATACTATTATAACAGGGAGTGTCCCCGACTGGACTGACTTATACAAAAAGGCCTTCAAACACCTAAAGCCCGGCAAGTGGTTCGAGGATGTTGAGTTCGACGTCCGTATACAATCAGACCATGCCACCATCACCGAAGACCATATGTTCAACACCTGGGCTGAGGCGTTCTACGAGGCCGGCGATAAATTGGGACGGTCCTTCCGCATCGCATACGACGGCACTCTCAAAGAATCCATGATAATGGCAGGATTTGTTGATGTCCATGAAGTCAAGGTGAAGATGCCTTGTCATGGATGGCCACGAGATCCAAAATTACAACAGGCGGGCTTATTAATGTTTGCCATGCTGGATCAGAGTCTCGAAGGCTTCTGTCTTTATTTGTTTAGTAAAGCAATGGGATGGACAGCTGAAGAAATACTTCTGTTTGTTGCAAAGTATAGAACGGAATTGAAGAAGAAAAGCTTGTGTGGTTGGCTTCTAGTGTGAGTATTATAAAGTTATATTATAAGCTGTTGATTTAAGGTTCTAAATTTATAATATAACCTTTTGCTAATAATATATTTATTATAGGACAATTGTATATGGCCGTAAGCCAGAAGTTGGGGAAGTATAATGAAAATTAATGAGATATTATATAAGAGAATTATTAAATTAAATTGATAAATTTCGAATATTAAATATTATTAATTTATTAAATAAAAATATTGAAGATATTAGGTTTTAATAATATAATAAATAAAATATAAGTTTTTCAAAGATATTTTATAAAATTATTATTATTATTAAATTTTCCTTTTCTTTTAATAATTATTTTAATAATTTCTTTAATTTCTGAAGTAAATACTTTGGCTTGGATTTGTCCTACCTTAATTTAGGTCTCCATTAGAACCATTTTATTGATTAGGCTTAAGGATGATAAGGTTTGTTAATTAATACTATTTTTTGCTTAATTGATTTTTCTAAAAATTAGGCTTTAAAGGATTCATCTAAAAATATTATTCTACAAGAAATCTGAGATTAAAATGTTAATATTCATATTATATTTAACCAATAAAAATACTAATTAATGAACTATTAAAATATAATAATATTTTTAAGAATTTTGATTTTGGGTAAATAATAATTATATAAGTTGAATAATATAGGTCATTTTAAAAATATTTATTAAAAAGGTTTAGAATCCTTCTTTTTATATTAATTAAATATAAGATTTAAATTAATAATTATTAAATGAATAATTAGTTATTATAGGAGATCCTTCTTCTTATTTTTTTATAGATTATTTTGGATTTTTAAATCCATTTTAATTTATATATTATAAATTATTTTGAATTTTATATATATTTTAATTTACATATTATAAATCATTTTAATTTTATAAATTTATTTTCATTTATATATTATAAATCATTTTTTTTAAATTTATCTTAATCTATTATAACCTATGTTATATAACTAATTCTTCTTTTATCTATTCTTACCCAGGCCTTTGGCCACTGGGCCTGTAACAATATTCTTATTAATTAAATTTATATTTAATTATTTTAATATTTTTTTAATATATAATTATTTCATATTTAATTATCAAAATTCCTATTCAATATCATATATTTTATCTTTTAAATATTAATTACCATTACCAATAATTATTATTATTAATATTAAATTAAAATAATATAATTATATAATAAAAGAACTTTAGTAATTTCTATAAAGCCACCCCTTTTAAAGTCTGTATAAGGTCCTTTAATCATAAATATACCTTTAAGAATTATTTTCTGATTTAATTAAATGAGATTTATTAAAATCATTACATTTTTTATACCTTTTACAATAATATATAAATTTATTTTTTATTAAATATATTATTTATTTAATTCTTAATTTATATTATTATTAATAAATAATTATTTGTTAGATAGATAAGGTACCATTATATATAATAAAAAAAGTAAAGGTATTTAGATTAATTTAATTAAAAAGTGGTTATTCTAAAAAAGAATATATTTTAGTTGGAGATTAAAATATATGGAGTTAAATATAAGATTAAACTAGGTTTGTACCATTATAATTAACGTACCCTACAAATCAACCGATCAAACAAGTCAACCGATCAGTAAAAATATATACAAAATACATCTGTGCATAAACATGCATTCTATTTAAAAAAAAATTATATCAAAAATTGGTTTAAAAATTTGAATACCTCTTTTAAAAGTAATAATTATAATATTTTTTCTAAATTTTATACAATCTTTTTCAATTTATTAAAAATAAAAAATGGAAAAGTGGGTCTAAAATAATTGATATTTTAACCAATTTCTTTTATATTTCCAGGAAAATTTTTTCAATTTTTTTATAATATCAGATTTATATAATATAAAATATATTAAAATTTGAAAAAATAAGATTAAGAATTTGTAAAGTTACAATTTTTAAATTTCTTTGATTTTCGGTTATATTTCGGCTGATTGGTTGACTTGTTTGATTGGTTGACTTGTGCAGCACGTTACATAATTAACATTCTTATATTGGTAATTTTTTCTTTTCTTGCAAAATCATATAATATTAATAAATGTTAGTTAAGGTTACGATCTTAAACATTTAAATATATTAAAATCAATTCTTTTCCATAATCTTTCTTTTATTTTTATTTATATTAAATTAATTAATAATCCCTTTATAAAATAATATAAGTTTATATTTTAAAAGATATTGGATTAATGTTCTAATAAAATAAATAATATTATAATATTATAAATTAATGGTTGTTAAGGTTAATATTAATAATCCAAAATATCTCAGAATTAGGTATATTTTATTAATAAAAGTATTGTTAAAAATATATGAAAATAATTAAAGAAAATCTATTAATAAATAAAAAGTAAAGATTTATAAATTAATAATTTAAATTTTATTTGAAAGTGTAATGATTGATTATTCTAAAATATATAATAATATATAATCCTATCTAATAATTCTTTTTTTTTAAAAATTATATTCGTTTATTTGTTTAAATTGTTAAATTAATTGAAAAAAATAATCAGTATTATTTATAATATTTAGGTTTATTTAATCTAATTTTATAATTTTAATATAAGATAATTAATATTAATGAATATTATAAGGGTTTTATTAATATTAAATTTTGTTATTGTATTGGTTAAATTATTTTATTTATAAATTTATTATATATTATTTATTTTTTATTATTTGTAAGATTATTAAAATAATATAATATTGATTATTAATTGTTTTTTTATTATTATTTTAAATTTAATAAAATATTTATAAAATAAGAATGAGTTAGTATATATAATTATAAATATTTTAGAAAGTTAGAGTTTGTTAAATATGGATGTTATTATTATTCTAATTGTAATAACTATATTTATATTATATATTATAATATAAATTTTATTTGTTAAAATGTTTTAAATAATTTATTTATATTTTATAAAATTTTAATAAATTAAATTATTAGTTATAATAAATAATTTATTTATTATAATTTTATTTGTGATAAAGATTTTATAATTGATTTGAGAATTAAAGTCTTTATTATTTATAAATAATTTATTAATAAATATAAAGATTTTTGTTGTAGTAAGATTTAGTTTAATATATTGAAATCTTTGTGGTAGATTGTTTAGTTATTATTAAAAACATTTATTGAATTTATTGATCTTAATTTTTTTAGGTTTTTTATGTTGAGTTATTTTATATATATTAAATGTTACCTTAAGTTAATAAATAGAAATGATATAAGTGCTATGGGTTTATTATTATATATATTGTTAAATAATATTGTTTTTTCTGTTTTAAATTAATATAATTTTTTTATTTTATTTTTTTAATGTAAATAAATATTATTATTATTATTAATTAAAATAATATAATTGTTAAATATTAATAAAATATCTTTATTAAGATATAATTTAAACTTTGCTTTAAATTTGGTTCTTTTTATTTTATTTTCCTTTAATTTATTAAATATTTTATTTAATATTTTAAATATATTATTAGTTTATATTTTAATTAAATTAAATTAGTTAAATAATTCCAAAATTAAGAGATATGGGTTATAAATTAATGTAATTATAAAAAACTTCTTGTGGTAGTATTTGAAATAAATCACCTACCAATATATACCAATTTTAGCTATTTTATAAAACAATTTCATAATAATTATTATAATATTTTTAAAAAAATGATTTTTAAGTTCTTTAAATAATATAATAATAATAATATAATTTAAATTAGTATTTAATTGGATATATATTTATATAATATTATAGAATCATATAATTATTCCTTTACTTTGTTATTATAAAAATGGAATAAATATAATAATAATTTGTTAGTTAAAGCGTTAAATTGTGGGTAATTGTGTAAATATTTTTTTTATTATTATTATAATCTTAAATAATAAATTATAATTTTTTATATAATTTATTAATGCCTTTTCTTTTAATTTTATAAATAATTTATGACTTAAATAACCAAATATTCCCATATTTCTTTTTATTATACTTTTTAAATAAGAACATTTTTTATCCAATAAATCTTTCAATTTTTTATATATTTATTATTTCAAACAATTGATTTAAGGTGGTAATCATCCCTTTTTAATATAATTATAACAATAATTTTATATTAGTTATTTCTTTAAAAAATAAGTAAACCATATTGTAAAAATTTATTAATCAAGGTTTGTTCCTATTTTTAAGAAGTTATACTTATAATCATTTTATTATAAATGTTTCAACCTTAAGAACATATTTATTATTATTATTATATTTATAATTAAAATCTTTATTTATAAGATTTAAAATATATATAAATTTATTATAAAAATATAATTTCATGATTATAGTCTTAAAATTAATTAATTTTTTATTTATTTTAATAATATAAATCTTATTATTTTAAATAATTAATTTATAAGAATTAATCCAACCATTATTTTTATAATAAATATATATTTTAAATTAAAGTAGTAGGTTTAATATATTTAATATATTTGATTTGCT
>MU623728.1:0-13637 GCA_025201765.1 Daldinia sp. FL1419
TTAATTAATATTTATTTTTAAATTTTTATTTAAATATTTGTTAATAAAAATAAAATATTAATTTTTTTTAATAATTAATATATAAATTATTCTAATATTAAATATAATATTTTAAAATATATTTTTAATATATTTATTTAAAATAAAAATGAAATTCCATTTTAAATTATTAGGTAGGAAAAGGTTATTAATATAATATTAGAAAGTTTAATTAAATAAATAAATTATAATTATAAATAGTTTATTATTATTATTTAAATTAATTTATAAATTGGTTTTTTTGTTTTTTAATTGATTAATTTCTAAATTTATATCTGCAAATCTTTTATAGTTAGTTAAGAATGTTAAATAATTTTTTTTAAAAAAGCCTCTTCTGACTTTCTATTCTTTTTTAATTTTCTTATATTTATATTTTAAATATATAGTAAATCAATATCTTTCCTTTTTATATACCTAATAATAATATTTCTATATTTTTAAAAATTATTTAAAATTATATTTATTATTTCTATTATTATAATAATATTTATGTTTAATATAGAATATATTATCCTTATAATTATTATTTTTTTTAATTAAGAATTATTTTATTTTTTTTATTAAATTATAATTTTTAATTAATATTTTAAATTTATTAATTAATTCTTTAATTTAAGTTATTAATTTAAAGAAATCAAATTAAAATTCAGGTAATAATTAATAAGTATATTAAATTATTATTATAAATTGTTATTCTCCTTTAAATTTTAAACTGAACATTCTTTAATATAATAATAATTTATTAATAAAATTTTTAAAAATTTAAATATTATTTTTTTCCTAATTTTATTTTTCTATTTTAATATTTAAAAAAATTATAATAATTTAATTATAATAATATAATATTAAATTTTATTTTACTCAATATTAAAATGTTATTCCATAGTTAAATATATGTTTATAAAGTATTAGTGATGAAGAACCTTATGAATAAAATATAATATTACTCTTCCAAAAAAAATAAAAGAAAATAAAGTATAAAATTATATTTATTATATCCTTCCTAAATAATATATATTTAAAAAAAATTAAAATTTATTTTTAAAAATATTATATAATTTATTTATATAATTAAACTCCTTATTCCAGATTTTTTTAAAATAATTTATTATAATAAATAAATATATCTTATTAAATACTCATTAAGGAAAAATTTTATAAAAAATTTAATAATAAATATTTCTAATTAATATAAAGGCTTATTCCAATAAATTACCTATAAGCCTAAATAATTATACTCTTATAATTTAAAAAAGGGTAGGTAGTAAATTTATATTAATTCTAAAATATGTATTAAAGATTAGAAAAGTAAGGATTAGGTTATCTAAATTAGTAATATTATTTATTATTTTAATAACCATTTATAATTATAATATTTTTAAATTAAAATTTTAAAATTTATTTATAATAATTTTATAAATTTTATAAATAAAATTATAATACTCTTTTACTTTATTAATAAATTAATAAATCTTTATTAATATTTAATAATAAATGATTCCTATAATATATATCTCATTCTATTGGATAGACAAGGTACCATTGTATGCAATAGTAAAAGTAAGGATATTCATAAATTCAATCAAAAGTAGTTGTTCTAAGAAAGAATGTATTTTAATTAGAAACCAAAATATATGGAATTAAATACAAAATTAAAATAGGTTTATACCATCATAATCATATGACCAACATTCCCACACTAGCAACTTTTCTTTTTCTCACAAAATTATATAATATTAACAAATATTAATTAAGGTTACAATCTTAAATATTTAAATATATTAAGATTGATTTTTTTCCATAATCTTCTTTTTATTCTTATTTACATTAAATTAACCAATAACCTTTTTATAAAATAATATAAGTCCATATTTTAAAAAATATTAAATCAATATTCTAATAGAATAAACAATATTATAACATCATAAATTAATAATTATTAAAACTAATATTAATAATCCAGGGTATTTTGTAATTAGATATATCCTATTAACAAAAGTGTTATTAAAAACATATAAAAATAATTAAAGAAAAATCTATCAACAAATAAAAAATAAGGATTTATAAATTAATAATTTGAACTCTACTCAAAAATATAACAATTGATCATTCTAAAACATATAACAATATATAATCCCATCTAACAATTCTTTCTTTTTTAAAAACTATATTTATTTATTTATTTGTTAAATTAATTGAAAGAAATGGTCAATATCATTTATATTATTTAGGTTCATTTAATCTAACTCTGTAATCTTAACATAAAATAATTGGTATTAATAAATATTATAAAGGCTTTATTAATATTAAATTTTATTATTATATTGGTTAGATTATCCTATCTGTAAATCTATCATATATTATTAATTTCTTGTTATTTATAAGATTATTAGAATAATATAATATTAATTATTAATCATTTTTCCTTTATTATTCTAAATTTGACAAAACATTTATAAAATAAAAATAAATTAATATATATAATTATAAATATTGTGGGAAGTTAGAGCTTATTAAATATAAATGTTATTATTATTCTAATTATAATAACCATATTTATATTATATATTATAATATAAATTTCATTTATTAAAATATTTTAAATAACTTATTTATATTTTATAAAATTTTAATAAATTAAATTATTAGTTATAATAAATAATTTATTTGTTATAATCTTGTTAGCGATAAAGATTTTGTAATTAATTTAAAAATTAAAATCTTTATTATTTATAAATGATTTATTAATAAATATAAAAATCTTTATTATAATAAAATTTAATTTAATATATTAGAATCTTTATGGTAGATTATTTAATTATTATTAAAAACATTTATTAAATTTATTAATTTTAACTTTTTTAAGTTCTTTATATTAAATTGCCTTATATATATTAAATATTATTTTAAATTAATAAATAAAAGTAATATAAGTACTACAGGCTTATTATTATATATATTACTAAACAATATCATCCTTTCTATTCTAAATTAACACAATTTTCTTACCTTATTCTTTCTAATATAAATAAATATTACCATTATTATTAATTAAAATAATATAATTATTAAATATTAATAAAATATTTTTATTAAAATATAATTTAGGTTTTACTTTAAATCCATTTTTTTTTATTTTATCCTCCTCCAATTTATCAAATGCTTTATCCAATATTTTAAATATATCATTAATCTACATTCCAACCAAACCAAATTGGTTAAATAATTCCAAAATTAAAAAATATAAGTTATAAATTAATATAACCATAAAAAATTTTTTATAATAATATTTAAAATAAATTACTTATTAATATATACTAATTTCAGTTATTTTATAAAATAATTTTATAATAATTATTATAATATTTTTAAAAAAATGATCTTTAAATTTTTTAAATAATGTAATAATAATAATATAATTTAAATTAATATTTAATTAAATGTATGTTTATATAATATTACAAAATTATATAATTATTTTTTTAATTTATTATTATAAAGATGGAATAAGTATAATAATAATTTATTAATTAAAATATTAAATTATAAATAATTATATAAATATTTCCTCTTTCCTTTCATTATTATAACTTTAAATAATAAGTTATAATTTTTTGTATAGTTTATTAATATCTTTTCCTTTAATTTTATGGATAATTTATAATTTAAATAATTAAATATTCCTATATTTTGTTTTATTATATTTTTTAAATGAAAACATTCTTTGTTTAATAAATCTTTTAATCTTTTGTGTATTTATTATTTTAAATGGTTGGTCTAGGATAATGATTTTTCCTTCTTAATATAACTATAATAATAGCTTTATATTAGTTATTTTTTTAGGAAATAAGTAAGTTATATTATAGGAGTTCATTGGTTGGGGTTTGTTCCTACTTTTAGGAGGTTATTTTTGTAATTATTTTATCATAGGTGTTTTAATTTTGGGAATATATTCATTATTATTGTTATATTTATAATTAGAGTTTTTATTAATGGAATTTGGAATACATATAAATTTGTTATAAAAATATAATTTTATAATTGTAATTTTAAAATTAATTAATCTTCTATTTATTTTAATAATATAAATCTTACCATTTTAAACAATTAATTTATAAAGGTTGATTTAACTATTATTCTTGCGATAGATATATACTTCAAATTAAAAAAATAGATTTAATATATTTAACATATTTGATCCATTTTTTATACCTAAAATATCGTTAATTTATCATTTAGTTTTAAATTTATAAACTTTATTTATTATTTTTTTAATAATTGTAATTTAAGTAATAATAAAAGAAAAGGGTAATAAACTATCTACTAACTTTAGATATGCTTTGAATATAAGTAATGTTGGTATTAAATTATTTGATTTTATTATATTATTAATAATTTTTATAGTTATTTATAAAATATGATAGATATTAGTTTGGGTACTTTAAAAACTTTCTAATATTATTTTATATATTTGTTATAACAGGTCATAATATTGTTTAACCTTTTTAATTAAATTATATATTTTAATAGGTATTTTATTAATAAATATTAATAATATTTTTATATTTAAAATAAACTTATTAATTATGAAATTAATGTTAATATTAAATATTAAATTATTAAATAATTTAAAATAATTATTAATTTATATTATTTTTAATATATTTTATATATATTTTATTATTATATTTTTAAAGAATTTTATTATTTAAAATAATATAATTTTATTAATAATATAAAGAATTAATTTATTTTTAATATATATTATATTAATATAAATACTATAATTAAAATTAATATTATTTTTTACAATGAATTTAAATTGTTTTGGTATATTATTATATATTTAACATTAATAATAATATTTATTAATTTTTTTAATAATTATTTAATTTAATTTATTATATTTAGCTTTTACAAAAATACAATGGAATTGGTTTGTAATTGGGTAACCAAAATGTTTATATATCTATTATAACTCTTCTTTAATCAAATAATAATATATAATTATCTATTCTTTATTATTAAATAAAAATTATAGGTATCCCCATTTTTAAATAATAGGGTAATATTTATTCTTATAAATAAACATATTTTCAATATTGTTTAAAAAGATTTTTAAACAATTTATATTATAAAGATATAATAAGAATAATATATTATAAGGTATAATATAAAACTAAATAATTTTAAATGGGGTAGGTATATTAATAATACCAAAATTCCCCTACTCTAAATAATTACCAAATTATATAATATATATTCCTATTATAAATATATCTATTTTAATATTAAAATATATACATTATAATATTTTTATCTACATCTTACCTTTTAATAATATTCCAACTATTCTAATATTAAATAAAATATCTTAAAATATATAAAAATATTAATTTTTAAAATAAAACATAAAAGGGGGACCTAAAGCTATATTTGAAAAATATTTATAATTATTACCAAAAATATTTATTATAATAAATACATAAAAAATTATTTAATTTATAAAAATATTAATAATTTAAAAATTATTGATTTTATTATAATTTATAAAGTATTATATAATTAATAATAGAATTTAATTATTATTATTATATTTATTATTAATATATTATATATACTATACATTAAAATTATTACCATCACCATTAGCATCATCATTATTATAATTAATATTAATTTTTTTATAATTAATAAAAAAGGCCATAAAATCCTCTTCAATATTTCTCATTTCCTATTCTTATATATATTAATATTATTTATTACATTTATTACATCATTTATATATAAAATATTTAATAGATTAATAATTTAATTTATTACAAATAAAATACTTCTTTTTTTATTCCTATTATTAAAATATTTTTAATTATTAAAATATTTATTTTTATTTTAATTTATTTAATAAGATTTTTAATTATTTCAATAAACTTAATTGGTATAGTAATAATCATTTTTTATTTTATATTTATTAAAAAAATTTCAATATATATTGCTTACCATTATTTAAAAATCAATATAAATACTCTTAAATATATTAAATTATTAAAGAAAAACGGATAAAAATGTTAGATATCTTTATATAATATGATATAAGCTTTTTTTAAGGTAGATTTCCTTAATATAATTAATTAATAAATCTTTATAAATATGTTACATTTAAATAATTAATATCTTAAGATATTTAAATAAAATCTTTCTAAAATTATTCCATATAACACTCTTAATTATTATATTTTTTCATTTAAATATATATATTTAAAGATTTTTATTAATATAAAAAAAACTACATATTTTATTAATCATTATATTAAAATTAAAATCTTATTACATAAGATATTTATAAAAAAAATTCCAAAACTATTTTTTTTAATATAATATTATAAATATTAATATATAAATTAAATCTAATTCCAAATTTATAATAACAAAATAAAAAAATTTAAACTTATTTATCCAATATTTTATACTTCTCACCTCCAAACTTAAAATTATTATTAAAATATAACTTAACTAATAAATTAAGAAATTAAGATCCTCATATTACTAATTACTTTTTTTATTTATAAATAAATAATCCTACAATAAATCATTATATTATTTTTAATTAAGCTTCTATATTACCCATATATTAACCTTGTTGTACAAGGTTATTCATCAAGAACATCTAAGCTGGTTAATATTGAAAAATTACTTAAATTTATTAGGATGCTTAAGGTATTTAAAAGATTATTTATTATTATACCAAAAATATTAATTATTATGGTGCTTAAGGAATTTATGAAGCTTATTAAGGTATTAAAACAGGTTAAAATACTGGAATAGGTTAGGGTACTAAAATTGGCTAAAGTACTTAAAATATTGGTTAAGAATTTATAAATTATATTGGATAAGGTTATACAACTACAATTAGAAATTATAATACTAATATTACCGTTATTAATTCTATTTTAACTGTAACAACCTCTACCATAACTTCCAATAAACATAAATATGTTAGATTAATTAAAAACTTAAATTTAAAAAGGTAAATTTTTAATAAATTATTTATTTTATTTTAAAAGAATTTAATGAATGAATCTACATTAACAATAACCACAAATATATATAAGTTATTTTATACTATTCCAACAAAAACACCATGGAATTTAAGGTATTCCTTAACTCTAATGCATAATAAACATTAAATTTTAATAAAATGGACTAAAATCCAACTATAGAAGTTATTTTTAAAAACACACCACAAACTTTCATTAATTATATTTTTATTATAATTTATCATACTCTTAATTATATATATATTAACTTAAATTATTAAAATAACTATTATATTAATAATATTAAAATCAATACTTAATTATTTATTATTAATATACTTTAATTAGAATTCCTCTACTAATTTAGTTATATTAATTGTTAATTGTAACAAATTTAAAAAAATGGGTGGGGTATAATATTATAATTAAAATAATAAAAATATTAATTATTATAATAAAAAAATAATAAAAAGAAATAAATAAATATATTATTATAAAAAAAAATTATACCAATCTTATTTTGTAAAATTATTTTATAAAATATTAAACTATTTTTTTTTCAAATATTAAACCTTTAAACAATAATAATTGTAATTATAATATATAAAATTTTTTAAATAAAGTTAAAAAAAAATTTAAATAAAACTTAAAATTTACTAATAAAATAAAAATGCAATACAATTTTAATATTATTACCTTCTTTTAACATATTATAATGTTATAGTAAATATAAGTGTATATTATAAATACAAATATATAATAAATACATAGTAGTTTAATTAACACAAATTTCCCCAAAACCATTTTACTAACAAAAGAAACCTTAATATCACCTATTTATATATAATAAATATATACCTCAAACTATAAATTTAACATTAAAACTATTTCTATCTTTTAAAGATCTTAAATTAATACAAATTATTCCCAAAATTATATACAATAACATAAAATTCTAGGCTTAAAATTATACATTAAAATATGAAATCTCGAGGTTGTTTACCTTTTCTTATCAAGATTCAACGCTAAAATTATTTCCTCCCTTTCAAATACTTAATTAATCTATAATTAATTTATTATCAATTACTAATTAATATTAAATAAATAAAGTACCATTATATATAATAATAAAAATAAAGGTATTTATAAATTTAATTAAAAATGATTATTCTAAAAAAGAACATATTTTAATTAGAAATTAAAATATGTAAAACTAAATACAAGATTAAAGTAGGTTTGTACCACTATGGTCACATAACCAACATTCCCACACATTCTTAAATTTAATACTATTAAAATTAATATTAATATCATAAGTAATTATATTAGAAAATCTAAGATAAATATTAATTTAACATTATTTAAACATTTTCCAAATCTGGTAAAAAGAATTATATCCTTTATTAAATTAATTTTCTACATTTAATTATAAAAATAATTTTAAAGGTAGAAATAGATTAACTAGTAGTAGTTTAAAAAGTTTAAATCTATTTCCCAAAAGGGGAAGAAGTTGTTATTATCCTTATATAGGACTGATATTATAACCAGGATTATTTTTTAATATTAGGTAAAATGGAGGAAGTCCTTATAGAACAAAAGGGAGAAAAGGGGGTATAATATATATTAACCATTAATTACCTTAATTTTTTTATTAAAGTAATAAATATTAAATATTTAATATCCTTTATTAATTAATTAAATATTAAAAAATTAATATCCTTTATTAATTAAGTAAATATTAATAATTTAATATTTATTACTAAAAAGGTGGATATTACTGAATTAACATCCTTTATTGGTTTTAATTAGTATATAATATATTAAGATAAGGCGAAAAAGGTTATTGGTGTGATTAATATTATAAGGGAAAAGCAAATTATCCTCCATACAAAATAACTAATACATATTACAATTGAGTAATAAGTATAGGATTGGGGGTATAATTTAAATACAAAATTTAATTCACAGGTATTACCAGGTTAAAAATTTTCAATTATTACTATATTAATATTGTTGAACTTATAGAGTAAGTAAAATTAAGGTAAACTATTCCCTTATCAATCTTATAAATTAAGATTTTCCATATTGCTACTATTAACCACCTTAATTTAATTTTTTTAAATTCTTTATGGTTTTATGGGGGTAGTTCATCTTTAGTTAAAAGAAATTTAAAGATTATAAAAAAATTGATATTATTCTTTCCTATATATATGCCTTTTCTTATTAATATTATTTTTAGTATTAATTAGATTTATTTTAATAATTTTATAAAATTTATATCCAAAAAATTTTAAAATATTCCTTAAATTTATTTAATATTTTATTAATTATTTAAATGTAAATTTAATTCTGATTAATTTCTTTCTAATTAATTAGAATATATAATGTTCAAATTATTTTTTATTATATTATAACATTTTTAAAATTTATTATTTCAGATTTTATTAAATTATAATTAAATTATTATATTAATATAAGTTGTTTAGGGATATATTTGAGTAATTTCTTTAATTTATTTATATTTTCTTAATTAAAAAAAACCTTATTACTAGAGGATTGATTTTGAGCTAATTTTTTTAATTGTTTTCTTTATGATACTAGTTTTTTTTAGATGAGCCGCTTCGCGGCTCATCCCATTTTTATTATTTTACACCTCCAATCAGTCCCAAATACTTCTATACAATTTTATTTAAACCTTTTTCATTTTTTTATTTATTATATAATAATATTATATTATTTTCTTACTTTATTAATAAATTATATAATAAAATTATATTATTCTATCCTTTTATTAATAAATTACTATATTATATAATTACAAGTTTCTATTTTAAATTTAAATTAGAATTATTCTTTTTTAAATGCTCCTTTACACCTTTTATAACACAACCAAATCTATTTCAACTATTTTTAACTTTATTTTTTAATGCATATTTATTATATAATAAAATTAAATTTATATTTCTATAAATCACATTCCAATAAATTTATTTATATTAATATTTTATTTTCAACAATAGTTACAATTAATTTATTTCAGGTAAGATTTTTTAAAAATTTATGGAAACCATAAATCTTATATTATATGTTATGTGATTAAGCAAAATCTTACAATTATTATTAAATTTAAATTTTTTTAAATTTTAATTAATATTTTATAATAACTTTTAGTATTTATTCTAATTTAACCTTAACACATAAGATTATTACCAGTGAAGTAAATATTTTAAAGGCATTTACAATATCTTTTAACCGGACTAAAAAGCGTACCCAACCTATTACAAAAGAAAGTAAAAATAAGGATATTCAACTCTTAAAAAGTCCTTAATTGGTAATTGGCGGTTTTAACTAGGATCTTATATTTACTTTTACCTAAAATTTTTATAATAAATTATTGAACCAGGGTAGTGTGATTAGGTAATAGGAGCTACCCTGAAGGTCCCTGTTGGCCCCCCCCCTTCTAAGGTTTACACACGTTCTTTTGGATATAAATAGGTCTTCAGGAGTTGTTTTCTTGCCTGATCAGCTCAAGTCATACATAGTTCTTTAGAGATCGCCTTCATAGAGCTTCATATGAATAATATACACTTTGGGCCTATAACCTCATCGTACGCGCTACCATTGCCGAGCAGTCACCTACAGCAGCTATTCTACCTGATCATCCTATTATACTCCTCAGGATATAGTCACCTTGTATCCTCGAGCTCATACAGCCTCTGGCTTACTATGGGTTAATTAAAGTATAAGGCATATCCTGCAGGAGCTATTAGAGCTCCTGTTCATTATATTTTTTTTTATATATATAATTTGATTTTTAAAATAAATAATTTACCTAAAAAAATGTTTTTTAACCTTAAAATTGATGTTAATTATATACTTTATATAATTTAATATCTCAAATAAATTTAAAAAATACATATTAATAATATTATTGTTAATATAATAGACAACCCTAATATATATTCTATTATTTTTATTTTTAATTATATTATTTTAAATATTAATAAGATTTATAATTTATTATTAAATAATATTTATTTTTTTAATTTTTTTATAAAAATTAAAAATATTATTTTTATGATTTATAATTAAATATTATTTTTGTTAATAATTACAAAAGTAATTTTATTCTTTTTTATACTTTTATCTATATTGATTATGAATGTTTACCATATTTAACTATTTATAAATCTATGGTTGGAATTATTCTTCTATTAAATATAATATATTTATATTATATAAAAAATAACAGTACCTTTTATTATTATATTATTATCCTTAATTATTTCAATAGGGCTTATATTTCTTATTATTATAATAATAATGGTAACAAATACTTATACTAATTTAATATATATTTTTATTACTAATCTTTACTAATTATTACTAAAAAATAAATTAATATATTATAATCTTATTTAAATGTAATAAAATAGGAAATATTTTTATTATTATGTTAGTGGGTAGATTAATATTATCCTAGTTTAAATTAATTAATAATGATAGTGTTTTGTTATTATTTTATAAGTTTAAAATTATTTAATAGGAAATTAAAAGGTTAAATAATATAATTAATTAAATTAAATAAGATGTAAAGGTAGGTATTATACATTTTTATTAATTTTAGGAGGTTATTAATAATTTATTTTTTTGGAATAATAATAATATCTAAAATTTTTAATAAATTTTTTTTTATAGGATTAATTAGTAAATATTATAAATATTAGGCGATATTATAAATTTAGCAATAAATAAAAAAGGATAAAAGTGGGTTATATTATTTTTTTAATTTCTTTAATACTATAGTTTCTTTTAATTATATCTATATAATTATATTAATTATTATTGATTTAAATGATTTATTTTTTTTTAATAATTTATTACTCTTCCCATACATTAAATAATTATTATTTATTTAAATATATATTATTTATTTTGAATGTTAGTACTATATGATTTTTGTTAATTTTTAAAATATTTTAAAATATATTATATTTCAAAAACTTAAATTTAATTTAAGTGGTTTTAATATTTTTAACCTTTAAATACTTTTAATCTTAGATATTACTATGTAAAATTGGTTGTAAGTAAAAGGTGGGAATTATAAATTAATATTAATAATATTAAAAGATTGATTTTATAATTTATTTATAGTTATAATGAAATAAATTGAGATTAGGAATTGTTGTTAAGATTATAGAAATGGTTAATTATTATTATTTTAAATTAATTTTATTTTAAAAATTATATAAATCTTTTTATTAAATTTTTTTTTAATTATTTATATTTTAATATTGTATCTTTTAAATTAAATAATTATTAAATAAGTATTATTATAGAAACCTTTATTAAAATTTAAATTATATAATAATATAATTGGGATGTTAATTTTTAATTATAGTTTGGTTGGGGGTATTCTTATTGGTTATAAGGATTATATTATTTTTATTGATGGTTAATAAAAATTTTTGTTATTTATTATAATATAATTATTAATAAATTAATATATTTTAAATTTTTTAAAGATCTTTTAAAATAAGTTATTATTAATTGTATTAATTAAAATATTATATATAAATAAAATATATTGGGTAAAAAAAATTGTAAAAACTTAATTAATTATATTTAATAATATTTAAAAATATATATAATTATATAATTATTAATTGTTTTTAAATATTTTTATTAAATTGGGTAATGGAGTTATTTTGTTTTGTTTAAGATTATAAAAAATTTTATAAAGTTATTTAGTAAATTTAATATTGTTTGTATTTATTTATATAATCTTTATATTTATAATAAGAACTAATTATTAAAATTAAATTTATATAAATGAATTTTATAAATAAACATTAATAATTTATAAGTATAACCTTTTTTAAATTATAAATAAAATTTGTATAAAATCTTTTTTAAAAAAAGTAGGGATGTTATTGAATAATAAATTATTTTCTTGTATATTGTATAGTATTTTATGAATAATCTTAAAAATATATTTATATTGTATGGTTATTTTGTTTTAAATAATTAATAATATTTGTTGGAAGAGTTTGGTAGTTATTAATTCCCATTAAATGGAATAGATTGAGTTAGTATTAAGTTTAATTAAAATATTAAATTATAAGTAAGTTATTTTTCTTTTAAGTAGTAAAAGAATTGTTATTCTTAATGAAGTTGCGTATAAAATTATTTTATTTTTTGAATAATAATGGTAGTAAAGTATTAAATATAAAAAGATCTTTTTAATCTTAATAATATTTTAAAAATAAAAATGTGTATTGTAAGGATTATTTTATATTACTTTTATAATTATTTTAAATATAAAATATTAATATTTATTAAGTTTAAATAATATTTAATTTTATAAAGTTATTTCTTACTTTTTATTATAATTTAATTCATTATTTAAAAATTGATTTTTTTTTCTTTTTTCTTAATTATAAATAAAATTAAAAAAATTAATTTTTAATTAATTTTAATTTTTTATAATAATTTATTTAATTAAATAAAATCTATAATTAAAATAAATTATTTTAATAAAAATTAATGAATTAAAATAAT
>MU623729.1:0-13296 GCA_025201765.1 Daldinia sp. FL1419
ATAATATTAAAATAAATAATTCTTCTAAAATTATTAAAATATATAAGAATTATAGATTTGGTAAATAAAAGATTAAATATAATAAAAATAATTATTAAATATTATTAATAAATTTTTTAATAAATTTTTTATAGGTTTAAAAATTTTAAAAAAATTATAATAAAATTTTAATAATTAATTTTCAGAATTACATTAAAAAAATATAATTATATTTTTTATATAATTTTTTATTTTTAATAAATAAATTATTTATATAATATGTAATTATATTAGGATTATAATTTTAATATAATATAATATTAAAATATTATATTAAATTTAAGATATTATAATAATTTTTAATAAAGGGATTAAAATATTTAAAGAAGGTTAATAATGGAATAAAATTGGAGAAATAATAGAATATTTATAAATATATAAGTTTTTTTTATTTAATAAAATATATATATAAAAATAAAATGGATTTTTTAAAATAATATTGGATTATAAATATAATAGGTATAATAATATTATATTATAATATTATAAAGTATAAATAAGGTATATAAAAAGGATTAAAGTTAATTAAGAAGGGTTATAAATTAATAATATTATTTTAAATTATTTTGGAAAATAAATATAATATTGTAATATTAAAAAGAAAATTGTAAAAATAAAAATAAATAATAATTTTTTATAAAGATATAAAATTAGTTATATATATTTATATTTTATATAAATTATATATATTTTAATTTTTTTTGGAATAACCTTTTTATAATGTAATAACATTTTTATTATTTATTAAAAAAAATAATAAAATTATTTTAAATTTTATTATTGTTTTATATTTAGATTATTATTATATTATTTTATGAAGTTTAAGTATTATAATATATAAAATATTTTTTTATATTAAGGTTTAATTATTTTTATTAAAAGGTAAATTTTAATAGGAATATAGGGTAAAATTAAAGTTATAATAATATAGTTTATTTGGATAGGTGGTGGGTAGGTTTTTTCTGGAATATGGTTTTTATTTAGAATAAATACCAAAAGATGGATTAAAAATTGGTAATATATTTTAGGTAAATTGGGGTAGTAATAAATAAATAAATATATTAAATTAATTAATAACCTTTTTATAAAATAATATAAATCTATATTTTAAAAAATGTTAAATTAATATTCTAATGGAATAAATAATATTATAATATTATAAATTAATAATTTTTAAAGTTAATATTAATAATTTAAAATATTTTGGAATTAGGTATATTTTATTAATGAAGTATTATTAAAAATATATAAAAGTAATTAAAAAAAGATTATTAATAAATAAAAAATAAGAATTTATAAATTAATAATTTAAATTCTATTTAAAAACATAACAATTAACCATTTTAAAATATATAATAATATATAATCTTATTTAATAAATCTTTTTTTAAAATTATTTATATTTTTTTATTTCATTAATTACATTATAATCCTAACTGACCAATTAGCTTTCAGAGAAATGCCCTATAATTTCAGATGTTTTTAATTGGAAATATAATAATTTTTAATTGGAAATATATATAATATATTTTAAAAAAATCATAAATTTAATTAAATTTTAAATAATATTAATTATAAATGTTTTTAAAGAGATTTTAAATTGATATAATGAATTAAAGTAATTTTGAATTTTGATGTACTTTGTGCACGCGCCTGTGGCTTTTTTATGGTATATAGTTTTTTCAATTGAATAAGAAGTTATATTAGTAAAACCCCTTTATAAATTGTTTAATTAGGGTATTGAATAAGAACTTTAATTGAATAGGAGCTTTAATTGAATTGAAGCTTTAATTAAATAAGAACTTTAATAATTATTTAAATATAAGGTTATTATATATTGAAGAAGGTATTTAAATGATTAGATAAAAGGTTAATTTTTATATGTGATTATTAGTGTTTAAGAGATAGAATAGATGATATATTTAATTAGAGATAAGGTTATAAATTATTGTAAAAAATTATAAAGAAAATTAAATAAATTGATATTTAAGAATTTAATCTGATCAAATAAAAATCAACT
Source organism: Daldinia sp. FL1419 (assembly GCA_025201765.1). Taxonomy (NCBI): domain Eukaryota; kingdom Fungi; phylum Ascomycota; class Sordariomycetes; order Xylariales; family Hypoxylaceae; genus Daldinia; species Daldinia sp. FL1419. The sequence goes on from MU623729.1 coordinate 2,060, forward strand.
TTTAAGGATTTATATTAAATAAAAGCTTTAATTATTAAATAAGAGTTCTAATAGTTCTTGTAAGATATGTCCTACATTTTAGATATTCTATAATTATTTTTTTGGAAAATGTAAGTAAATATTAAAGTAATTAAATAATAGAAGTGATTACTGGTATTTAAGAAATAGAATAAAGAATATATTTAATAAAAAAAGAAATTATAAATTATAGCAAGAAGTTATATAAAAGGTAATACTTAAAGAATTTAATTTAATTAGATAAGAATTAATTCTTAAAGGCTTATTTATATTTAAAAAGCCTGTTAAGATCTTGGAACGGTTTGTTTTATAGAAGCTAATAAGGTTTTATAAGGTAATTTCAATTATATAATTATATTATTTTGGTTGATTATAATAAAGAATTTAATTTAATTAAATAAAAATTAATTTTTAAAGGTTTATATTAAATAAGAACTTTAATAATTATATCCTAAAAAAGGTAATAAAATAATTAAATAAATAATTAATAGAAATAATTGTTTATAATGGTAATTAAAGTTTAAAAAATAAAAAAAAATAATATTTAATAAGAAATAAAATCTTAAATTATTGTAAAAAGCTATAACAAAAGTTAAATAAGTTAATGCTTAAGGATTTGACCTAATTAGGTAAAAGTTAGCTTTTAAGGATTTATATATTAAATAGGAATTTGAATTTAAAGTTAATACTATTAAACAAGAACTGTAATAGAATAGGAGCTTTAATAGTTAAGTAAATGCAAAATAATTATATTTTAAAAGATAATATTAAAATAATTAAATAAAAGATTAACAATAATAATTATTAGTAATTATAATTAATGTTAAAGAAATAGAATAAATAATATTTATATTTGATAAGAGAGAGAAATTATAAATTATTGTAAGAAATTATATAAAAGGTGATATTTAAAGAGTTTGATTTAATTAGATAAGAATTAATGATTAAGGGTTTATATATTGAATAAAAATTTTAATAGTTTTTGTAGGATATATTTTATATTTTAATTAATTTATAGTAACCAGAAGTTATATAAGTTTGAGGATGTAAGGTAATTATATTTTGAAGAACGTATTAAAACAATCAGGTAAAAAAACTATTATATATAATTATTTTATAATAGTAATGTATATAATAAAGATATAAGTTAAAAAAATGTGTATTATTTATATAGAATTTTATAAAGATGATTTTTTAAGAATTATGTATAATTTGAATTAATTAGGTAAGAAAATAATTATTAAGGGTTTATTTATAATTAAAAAGGTGTATGTAAATCTTATGGGGGTGTTTATTAAGGTCTTTTAAAATAGTTCCTATTATGTACTCCTATTATATATTTGTATTGCATATTCTTATTATGTATTATAACCATATATTTATATTATATTGGTTTAATATATTAAATATAAATTTTAATTTAGGGTTAATAATATTGTATAAGAGTTTTAATAATTAAATATAAAGTAATTATATTTTGGGGAAGATATTTAAATAATTATATAAAAGGTTAAATAATAAAGGTAATTGTTGATATTTAAAAGATAAAATGGATAATATATTTAATGGAAGATAAAGTTATAAATTATTGTAAGAAGTTATAAGAAAAGTTGAATAAATTAATATTTAAGAGTTTAAGTTGATTAGATAAGAGAATAATTTTTAAAGGTTTATTTATATTTAAAAAGATTTGTAAAGATTTAGAAGTGTTAATTTTATAGAGGTTAATAGGGTGTTATAAAGTAATTTTAATTATATAATTATATTATTTCAAATTTTAAAAGATGGATTAGATATTTGTATTATTGAGTAGGAGTTCTAATAATTCCTGGAGGATATACTTTATATTTCAATTATTTTATAATAGGTTAAAGGTTATATGAGAGAGAGGATGTAAGGTGATTATATCTTGAGGAGGAGAATAGAATGATTGGGTAGAATAAATTGTTATATATAATTATTTGTGAATAATAATAATTTATAAGAGATTATATTTAAAAGAAAATTAAAATTATATATTATTATATAAAATTTTATAAAAAAATTAATTATGTAAAATTTAAAGAATATATACTAATTAAATAAGAAAAATAATTTTTGAGAGTTTATTTATATTTAAAAGAGTTGTAGAGATTTAGGAGGTTTGACTTTAAGGACGTTAATAGGATTTTTGTAGGGTAATATTTATTATATAAATATATTATTTTAATTTATTATAATTTAGGTAAATTGGAATAATAAATATAATAATCATTATATTATTTTGGTTTGATAATTCTTTTTAATTTAAAAATTATATATATTATTAAATATTTAATTGATAATTATAAAACAAAAGTAATTGTTTTTAAAAATAAAGTTGGTTATAAAGCAACCAGCTTTAAAGAATTAGTATTTATTTATTTAAATTGTTAAATTAATTAAAGGAAGTGGTTGATATTGTTTGTATTATTAGGTTTATTTAACCTAACTTTATAATTTTAATATAAGATAATTAATATTAATAAATATTATAATTATATTTGTTAAATTATTTTATTTATAAATTTATTTTATATTGTTAATTTTTTATTATTTATAAGATTATTAGAATAATATAATATTAATTATTAATTATTTTTCTTTTATTATTCTAAGTTTAATAAAATATTTATAAAATAAAAATAAATTAATATATATAATTATAAATATTATAAAAAATTAAAACTTATTAAATATAAATATTATGGGAATATTAATCATGTGACTTTGGTGGTGGTACAAGACCCACCTTAATCCTATATATAAACCTACGTATTCTGATTGTACGATCAGAATACGTACTTATCTTTTTATAATTATTTTTTATTAAATTGATTTGAATATCTTTATTTTTTATTATTATATATAATGGTATTTTGTTTATTTAATATTAATTAGTGATTAATAATAAGTTGATGGTAATAAGTTAATTACAAATTAATTAGGATATTCGAAAGGGAGGAAATAGGTTTAGTAGTAAATATAATAACTTTAAGATTTTATGTTTTAATATATGGTTTTGAGTTTAGGGTTTTATGCTCTTGTGTATGGTTCTGGGAATATTTGTATTTTACGTTAAATTTAAATTTTAATAAAAAAAGATAAGTAACTTTAAGATTTCATGTTTTAGTGTATGATTTTAAACCTGGAACTTTATGTTATTATATATGGTTTTGGGAATATCTTATGTTAATTTAAGATTTTTGAAAGGTAAAAATAATTTTAGTACTAAATTTACAGGCCAAAATTTACATTCATTACATATAAACTAATAATATTAAGGTTTTTTTCGTTAATAAAATAATTTCAAAAGAATTTATATTAATCATATCACACATCCATCACACATTTTATATTTACAACACCTATATTTACAACACGCACCTATATTTATAATATTACCAAAATTATTAAAAAAAAACAATAAACACCAAAATCACGTTACAATTTTACTTTATTAATAAACTTTAAACTTTATTTAAAAATTTTTAATTTTACTCTTTATTAAAAAGGTTTTACCTATTATTATTATTTAAAGAAATAATAGCAACTTAATATTTAAAGAAATAATAATAATTTAACATTTAAGGAATAATAAATAACTTTATAAACATTTTAATAAATTCTATAAATAAACATTTTAATAAATTCCAACAATCCTTTAACCTTATTAAAAAAACCTTCAAAACATTTTCAATATTAATTAATCTTACAATATAAACAATATTAATTATACTAACTATATTTATTAATCAATTTAAACAAACAAATAAACCAATACAACTTTTAAAAAAAGAAAATTATTAAATAAAATTATATATAAAATTATTATATATTTTAAAATAATTAATTATTACTTTTTTAAACAAAATTTACAAAAATAATTAAACCCTTAATCATCTTTACATTCAAGATATAAATATAAAAAGTTATTAATTTAGTTTGATAAGAACAAAAAGGAGGATCACGAAAAGAACCAATCTAGATTTAATACGTTTAAATGCTTTAAGATCGTGACCTAGCTAGCGCTCGTACGAAGCAAGATTACAAAGCAACGTCACATAACTTCGCGAGAAAAGAAAAAGTTACCAATGTAGGAATATTAGTCATATAACTTTAGTAGTAGTACAAAACCCACCTTAATCCTATATATAAATCTATATATTCTGATCGTACGATCAGAATACGTACTTATCTTTCTACAACCATTTTTTACTGAATTAATCTGAATACCTTCACTTTTTACTATTGTATACAATGGTACCTTATCCATCCAACAAATATTATTATTATTTTAATTATAATAACTATATTTATATTATATATTATAATATAAATTTTATTTATTAAAATATTTTAAGTAATTCATTTATATTTTATAAAATTATAATAAATTAGATTATTAATTATCATAAATAATTTATTTATTATAATTTTATTAATAATAAAAATTTTATAACTAATTTAAAAATTAAAATCCTTATTATTTACAAATAATTTATTAATAAATATAAAGTTTTTATTATAATAAAATCTATTGATGATCCCCTAACAAGCTTCTCAAGGGCCTAAAAACTTTGGAAAAGCTGCAGCAAAGCCTCAGCAATTGATTCCCGGAACTGCGCCAGAAAGGCATAACCATACTCTTTGTGTAATTCCCCGTCCTCAATAAGTAAATTATTTTTATAATATATAATTATATTAGGATTATAATTTTAATATAATATAATATTAAAATATTATATAAAATTTAAAATATTATAATAATTTCTAATAAAAGATTTAAAATATTTAAAGAAGATTAATAATAAGATGAAATTAAAGAAATAATAAAATATTTATAAATATATAAATTTTTTTTTATTTAATATAATATATATATGAAAATAAAATGGGTTTTTTAAAATAATATTGGATTATAAATATAATAAATATAATAATATTATATTATAATATTATAAAATATAAATAAAATATATAAAAAGGATTGAAATTAATTGGAAAAAATTACAAATTAATAATATTATTTTAAGCCATTTTAGAGAATAAATATAATAATATAATATTAAAAAGAAAATTATAAAAATAAGAATAAATAATGGCTTTTTATAAAAATATAAAATTATTTATATATATTTATACTTTATATAAATTATATAACCCTGGAAGAGCCGCAGCAAAGCCTCAGCAATTGACTCCCGGAACTACGCCGGAAAGGCGTAGCCACGTTTTTCGTGCGGTTCCCCATTTTTAACGAACAAATTGTTTTCATAATGTATAACCATATTGGGGTTATAATCCCAATATAATATAATATTAAAGTAACACATTAAATCCAAAATGCTGTAATAATTTCCTGCAAGGGGACTAAAACACTTAAAGAAGGTTAATAACGGGATAATATTAAAGAAATAATAGAATACCTACAGATATATAAATTTTTTTTTATTTAATACAATATATATATAAAAGCAAAATAAGTTTTTTAAGGCAGTATTGGATTGTAAATATAATAGGTATAATAATATTATATTATAATATTGTAAAGTATAAATAAAATATATAAAAAAGATTAAAGTTAGCTAAAAAAGGCTATAAATCAACAATACCGTTTTAAACCATTTTGGAAAATAAATATAATATTGTAATATTAAAAAAAAAATTATAAAAATAAAAATATATAATAACTTTTTATAAAAATATAAAATTATTTATATATATTTATACTTTATATAGATTATATATATCCTAACCTTCTTCTAGAATAACTTCTTTATAATATAATAACATTTTTATTATTTATTAAAGAAAATAATAAAATTATCCTGGACCTTATCATCGCCCCATATACAAACCACCACCACATTATTTCATATAACTGGCATTATAATACATAAAATGTTTTTCTATATTAAGGTTTAATTATTTTTATTAAAAGATAAATTTTAATAAGAATATAAAATAAAATTAAAATTATAATAACATAATTTATTTAAATAGGTAACAGGTAGGTTTTCTCTAAAACATAGTTCCTACCCGGAACAAATACCAAAAGATGGACCAGATACCTATAATATATTCTAGGTAAATCGGGGTAGTAATAAATAAATAAATAAATTATATATATTTTAACCTTTTTTTAAAATAATTTCTTTATAATATAACAATATTTTTATTATTTATTAAAAAAAATAATAAAATTATTTTAAATTTTATTATTGTTCTACACCTGAGCCACTGCCATACCACTTTATAAAATTTAGATATTATAATATATAAAATATTTTTTTATATTAAGGTCTAATCATTTTTATTAAAAAATAAATTTTAATAGAAATATAAAATAAAACCAAAATTATAATAATATAATTTAATTAAATAAATAATAAATAGGTTTTTTCCGGAACACAATTCTTACCCGGAACAAATACCAAAAGATAGACCAGATACCTGTAATATATTCTAGGTAAACTGGGGTAGTAATAAATAATAATAAATAATATTATAATAAAATCTAATTTAATATATTAAAATCCCTATAATAAATTATTTAATTATTATTAAAAATATTTATTAAATTTATTAATTTTAATTTTTTAAAATTTTTTATATTAAATATTATTTTAAATTAATAAATAAAAGTGATATAAATATTATAAGCTTATTATTATATATATTATTGAATGGTGTTATCTTTTCTATTTTGGATTAATATAATCTTTTTACTTTATTTTTTTAATATAAATAAATATTATTATTATTATTAATTAAAATAGAATAATTATTAAATATTAATAAAATATTTTTATTAAAATATAATTTGGATTTTATCTTAAATTTATTTATTTTATTTTATTTTCTTTTAATTTATTAAATATTTTATTCAATATTTTAAATATATTATTAATTTATATTCCAACTAAATCAAATTAATTAAATAATTCAAAAACTAAGAAATATAAATTATAAATTAATATAATTATAAAGGAATTTTTATAATAATACTTATAATAAATTATTCATTAATATATATCAATTTTAACTACTTTATAAAATAATTTCACAATAATTATTATAATATTTTTAAAAAAAAATAATCTTTAAGTTTTTTAAATAATATAATAATAATAATAAAATTTAAATTAATATTTAATTAAATATATATTTATATAATATTATAAAATTATATAACCATTTTTTTAATTTATTATTATAAATATAAAATAAATGTAATAATAATTTATTAATTAAAATATTAAATTATAAATAGTTATGTAAATATTTTTTCTTTCTTTTTATTATTATAACCTTAAATAATAAATTGTAATTTTTTATATAATTTATTGATACTTTTCTTTTTAATTTTATAAATAATTTATAATTTAAATAATTAAATACTCCTATATTTTTTCTTATTATAGTTTTCAAATAAGAACATTCTTTATCTAATAAAGTTTTTAATTTCTTATATATTCATTGTTTTAAATAATTAATTTAAAATAATAATTTTCTTTTTTTAATATAATTATAATAATAACTTTATATTAATTATTTCTTTAAAAGATAAGTAAATCATATTATAAAAATTCATTAATTAAAATTTATTTTTACTTTTAAAAGATCATCTTTATGGTTATTTTACCACAAATGTTTTAACTTTAAAAACATATTTATTACTATTATTATATTTATAATTAAAATCTTTATTTATAAGATTTAAAATATAAATCTATGTCTTTCTTATTTCATTAGTTACGCCATAAATCTAACTAATCAATTAGTTCCTAAAAAAATCAATAAAAAAATCCCATAATTTTGGATATTAAATTCTGTTGTATAAGTACCTCTGGTTGTAATTAGATGTAAATTGGCTTAAAAAATTGCAAATTAAACTAGTTTTTAAATGATATTAATTATTAGTGTTTTAAGGAGGTTTTTGAATTGATATAATAAATTAAAGTAGTTTTGAATTTTGGTGTGCCCTGTGCGAGCGCCTGTGGCTTCCTGTGGTGTACAGTTTTTTTGGTTAAATAAAAACTTATATCAGTAAATTCCCTAATGATTGTTCAATTAGGGTATTAATTAGGAATTTTAATTGAATAGGAGTTTTAATTAAATAGGAGTTGTAATAGCTACTTAAATGCAAAATAATTATATCTTAAAAAAGGTATTAAAATAAATAATTAATAAAAATAATTGTTAATAGTAGTAATTAATATTTAAAAAAATAAATAAATAATATATTTAATAAAAGATATGGAAATTATAAATTTTTGTAAGAAATTATAAGAAAAATTAAATAAATTGATAATTAAAAATTTAATTTAATTAAATAAAAATTAACTCTTAAGGATTTATATATTAAACAGAAGTTCTAAAGGAATAGGAATTCTAATAGTTACTTAGATGTAAGGTGATTATATCTTAAAAAAGGTATTTAAGTGATTAAATAAAAGGTTAATTAATAGAAGTAATTGTTGGTGTTTAAAAGATAGAATAAATGATATATTTAATTGGGGATAAAGTTATAAATTATTATAAAAAGTTATATAAAAGGTAATGTTTAAAGAATTTGATTTAATTAAATAAGAATTAATTTTTAAGAATTTATTTACATTTAAAAAAGTTTGTGGAAACCTTAAAAGGGATTGTTTTATGGAGGTTAAGTAATAGGGTTTTATAAAGTAATTTTAATTATGTAATTATATTATTTCAATTTATTATAATAGAAAATTTAATTTAATTAAATAAGAATTAATACTTAAGGATTTATATATTAAATAAGAATTTTAATTGAATAAAAGTTTTAATAATTCTTGTAAAATATACCCTATAATAAACCAAAAGTTTAAATAAAATAAATAATATAATGTAATTATATTTTATAAAAAGTATTAAAGTAATTAAATAGAAAAATTAATAAAAGTAATTGTTGGCAATGGTAGTACATTTAAGAGGTTGAATAGATAATATATTTAGTAAGAGAGTAAATGTATAAATTATTGTAAAAGTTTTAAGAGAAAATAATAGTTTTGTAGAGTTTTATTTAATTAGATAAGAAAATAATTTCTGAGGGCTTATTTATATTTTAAAAAGTTTGTAGAAACCTTAGAATGGTTAGTTCTATGGAGGCTAATAGGGTTTTGTAAGGTAGTTTTAGTTATGTAATTATATTACCTTAGTTTAATAAAAGATTAATAAAGGTGATTATTGGTAATGGTAATGTGTATTTAGGAGGTTATATTTAATAAAAGGTAAGAAAGGTGTATATTATTGTACAAAACTCTATAAAAGTAATCCTTGAAGAATTCTGTAGAGTTTGATTTGATTAAATAAAAAAACAATTTTTAAGGGCTTATTTATATTTTAAAAGGTTTGTAGAAACTTTAGAAGGGTTGGTTTTATATAGTTTTTGCAGGATATGTCTTCTATTTTAGCTATTTTATAATAAATTATATTTTGAAGAAAGTATTAAAATGATTAAATAAAAGGTTAATAAAGGTAATTGATAGGAATGGTAATTAATGTTTAAAGGATAGAATAGGTAATATATTTAATAAAAGAGTAAATTTATAAACTATTGTAAGAAATTATATAAAAGGTGATTTTTAAAGAGTTTGATTTAATTAGATAAGAAAATAATTTCTGAGGGTTTATTTATATTGAATAAGAGCTCTAATAGCTTTTGGAGGATATATCTTGTACTTTAGTTACTTTATAATTAATTATATTTTTTAGAAGGTAGATATTAAAATAATTAAATATAAGGTTAATAAGGGTAATTGATGATAATGGTAATGTGCGTTTAAGAGGTTATATTTAATAAGAGGATTAAAAATGTATATATTTGTATGAAATTTTATAAAAGTAATTTTTAAAAAATTATAATAAATTTGATTTAATTAGATAAGAATTAATTCTTAAAGGTTTATTATATTTAAAAAAAATTTATGGAGATTTTAGAAAGGTTAATTCTTTAGAAGTTAGGTAATAGGTTTTAATAGTTCTTATAAAATATGCTTTATTTTACATTTTAGTTATTATATAATAAATTAAAAGGTATTTAATAAGAATTTTAATAGTTTTTATAGGATATATCTTATATTTTAATTATTTTATAATAGGTTAGAGGTTATATGAAAAAGGATGCAAATTATTTATATCTTAAGGAGGGTAATAAGGTGATCAGTTGGAATAATTATTAGAGGTGATTGCTTGTTAATGGTAGTGCGTATGATGAGGTTATCTTGAAAAAGAGGACCGAAATTGTATATATTTGTATAAAGGCTCTATAGAAATAATTATTGAAAAATTGTAATAAGCTTGAATTGATCAGATAAGAAAGATAACTCTTAAAGGCCTATTTATATCTAAAAGAATTATGGAAACTTTAGAAAGTTTGGTTCTATAGAGGCTAATAGGGTTTTTGCAATGTAATATTTATTACCTAATTATGTTATATTAATTTAATATATATTTAAAATATATATATTTTTAAAGGGTTTTTTTTTAAAATTATATTTATTATTAAATATTAAATTAATAATTATAGAATGAAATTAATTGGTCCTGAAAGGCTAACTAATTGTGAAGCGACCAGTCCAAAAAAACTAGTAGATTTATTATAAAAATATGATTTTATAATTATAATTTTAAAATTAATTAATTTTCTATTTATTTTAATAATATAAATTTTATTATTTTTAATAATTAATTTATAAAGATTAATTTAATTATTTCTTTTATAATAGATATATATTTTAAATTAAAAAAATAGGTTTAATATATTTAATATATTTAATTTATTTTTTATACCTAAAATATTATTAATTTATTATTTAATTTTAAATTTATAAAATTTATTTATTACGTTTTTAATAACTATAACTTAAATAATAATAAAAGGGAAAAATAATGAACTATTTATTAATTTTAAATATATTTTACATATAAATAATATTAATATTAAATTATTTAATTTAATAATATTATTAATAACTTTTATAATTATTTACAAAATATAATGAATATTGATTTAAATGCTTTAAAGGTCTTTTAGTATTACTTCATTTTATATTATAATAGGTTATAATATCATTTAATTTTTTTAATTAAATTATATATGTTAATAAATATTTCTTTAATGGATATTAATAATGTTTTTATATTTAAAATAAATTTATTAATTATAAAATTAA